>MU857080.1:2333-41742 GCA_033296705.1 Chaetomidium leptoderma | reverse complement strand
GTGAGGATGGTGAGGAGGGGGTTGGCATGTTGATGTCGACTGCTGCGGCGGCGAGGGCTGGGCAGAGGGGGGAGGCGAAGTTTTCGGGCTCGGTGAAGGTGCAGGTGGGGGAGGAGCATTTGAGGGTGAAGAGGGAGCCGTGGAGGAGTTTGAGTTCTGGTCGATCAACAATGTCAGTCAGTCCAATAATTCCCTGTTCAGGGAAGTTTCGGGAGCAGTTTGGGAGCATAACGGCCCCCCCCGAGACAGCCATAAGGGGGGGGGAAAGAGTCTGGATTTGACGTACGGTTTGAGGGGTGAGAGGCGCGAAGGTGGAGGTCTGTTGGTTGTATGTTAGTCTTTTTGGGTAAAGGGAGGGAGGGATATGGGACATGGGGAGGACGGACGGTCGACGTTCTGGGAGAGACACAGAAACTCGGGGTTTCGCTTTGCGAGGGCGGCGAGGGCGTAGTGGCCTGCGTTCGGCTTGGCTTGGAGGGCCATGTGTCGTCGCTGTGTTTCGTATGGTCAGTCAGTAACCATCTCATGATGTGTGACGTTTCTCTCGAGGCCTACGCACGTATGCATAAAACATCCACACCAACCCGGGGTCCTTCTCAAACGCCTCGGGGGTAGCCAGCGCCATGGCCTCGTAGTTCCGCCACAGGCCGCCGGCGCCGCGGAAGGTGGGCAGGCCGGACGACGCCGAGAGCCCGGCCCCGCACACGGCCAGGATCCGCCGGCTCCGGGCGAGCTTGGCGTGGAAGGCCGGGATGCTGTTGTAGTTGGGGTTGGGCGCCATTGTGTGGAGTGTGGAGGAAGAAAGGGAGAAGAAGGTCCTGATGACCCGTGTGTTCGTGTGGCCGGACATGGACATGGGGATTGGTGGTCATGGAGTGCGTCCAGGCAGCGATAGCCATGTGGGGTAAGTGTCAGTGAGAGCGGGAAGGATTGAGAATGAGTCCGACGACATCACGAACGAGGATCGGCATCGTCACCAAATGGTACCCCTTAACAGTCCGACATCGACAATCCATGGCATCATCAGCACTCGACAACCATCTAGAAGAACGCGCAAATAATGTAATATAGCCTTCGACGCTGTCTACAACAAGACAATTCAGTTACAGTCTAGGGAGTCTATCAAGCTAGCCATAAAAATGCACCACCTCAGCGCAGGGAGAGAACAACAACACGCAGATTCCAAGGTATCGCTCCATTCAAAAAAAGTAAAAAACCAAAAACCACACCTCTACGCTTCCACCACGCTCATAACCTCATGCGTCGCCCATCTCCCATGTACGAAAAACGTCCCTCCTACTTTGTTTGCCTTGCGTACCAAAATATGTACCGTACCATTCCCCATTGCGTGGGCGTGGAGAAGGAAGAGAGAGAGAAAAAAACCAACCAGGCTTCAGCGCGTAACATGTCTTGTCCCGTCCCCGCCTTCCCTTCCTTCCCTTTTCCCTTCCCGGGGTGTTTGTGACGGGTATTAAAAACAATTGTAATTGTGGTGGCATGGTGTAAATATGGTGGTGCATGTTTTTATTTCTGGGTTTAAAAAAACACTGAGAAACAAAACAATACACCAAAAGGAGGGTGGGAGAAGATGCAAAAGTAGCACTGGTCCATTCCGAGAAGAATCAGAGAGAGGGAAGATATGTCAAAACGCCATGGGGAGCGGCTTGTTTGTATTGTGTTTCTTTCCTCAGGGCGTCGTCGTCATCAATTGGTCAATTGTATATTCTTCTAGAGGACGAGGTAGCCGAGCAGGGCGGCAGCGCCCATGGCGGCCATGTTGCCGGCCATGGTGGGGGCGGCACCGGTGGAGACCGAGGGCTCGGCGCTGCCGGTCTCCGAGTTGCCGTTGCCCGTGGTGCCGGTGGGGGTGAGGGAGGTCGAGGTGATGGTGCCGTTGGAGCTGGCCGTGTGCGAGCTGCTCACGGTGGTCATGGTGGTGGCGCCCGACGAGGTGGGCTTGGCGGTGGTGGACGAGCTCTTGGTGGAGGTGCCGCTGGGCTTGGACTCGTTGCCGCCGTTGACGACCTTGATGCTCTCCCATTTGCCGGTGCGGTCAGTGTAGTGGTACGCGGTGGCCTCGGTGGCGCCCTGGGCACCCATGCCGTCCACGATGCGGAGGGACTGGTAGTAGCCATCAAAGGGGATGTCGCCAAAGTCGGCAACGCCGCCGGCCCACTCGATGGTGCCAGGGGGGGCATCGGCGCGGCCGGCGACCCAGGTTCCGAGCTTGATCTGCATGGGCGACTGCGGGTAGCCGGCGCAGCCGTCAATGCCAGTGTTCTCCAGGGTGCGGACGACGGCGCCGTCGATGATCCATTGGAGCTGCTTGGGGCCCCACTTGATGGTGTAGGTGTGGAACTGGTTGATGGGGTCAGCGACGGCCGAGAATCCGCCGCGGTCGTACGTGTCGGTGCAACCCTTGCTAAAGAAGTTGGTCTGGACCTGCGCGTTGTCGGCGCCGAGCCACTCCCAGTCGATCTCGTCGAGGTCGTCCGACTGCAGCACGAAGCTGGTCACGATGCCCTTGCCACGGGCGGCCCGCACCGTCACGTCGACCTGGCCGAAGAAGATGTACTTCTCACTGGAAATGGTGGGGGCATCCGTCTCCTTGTTGATGGAGAAGACGGCGCCGAGGCTGGTGTCGTACTTGAGGCTGGTGCCATCGGCGACCTTGAAGAAGCTGTTGGCGCCCTTGCGGAAGTCGACATCGACGGGCTTGGAGCCGACGGCCTTGGGGTTGGGGCAGTCATCTATCGACAAAGTCTGGTCAGTTTCGGTGCCCCTAGGAAAGTGGTTGTAATGGGGGTTGAGAAAACTAACCGCGCTTGGTGGGGTCGCACTCGGTGAAGGTCTGCGCAGTGACCAGCGACGCGACCACAGCGACCGTGGTGAAGATCTTGGAAAGCATCTTGAATGTTGTGTTGTGTTGTGTATAGTGTTGTGAGGTTGTCTATCGGGTGGGGATGTGCGGGCTATTAAGAGCGACTGTATAAAATCAGAAAAAGTGCCAGCGAGGCAGTGAACGAGAGACTGAAGCGACTGTGGGATGCCACGAATTCGGGCTTGCGATCTGCTGTGGAGGGCAGGTGTGATGGTTGATGAACAAGGAAAAAAGGGAGGAAGATGGGAGACGCTCAGCGAACTGGGCCCCATCACTGCTTTCAATCAAAAGCTGGTTGCCCCTTCTGGCTCGCTCCATAACTCATCGCGCCGGGGGCCTTGTTGCTCGTGTTGGGGACCCCTGACCCCCCCTGACTAGACCCAAGGGGCCGCCCAAGGGATGATGCCCAGACCTGCAGCCTGCTCGGACGAATCTACGAAGTCAGCTGCCAGAAGCTGCCGCAGCGGTGAGCCGGCCTATCACGGCACGCGCAGCGCTCCAGCCGAACTTGGCCGTGCAGGGATGGCTTGCTCTGTGTGGCCATGCTCGCCGCCATGCTTCTTTCCATGCTGTGCTTGCCCAAAATGGACCCTCGCTGCATCTTGCAGCGTGCGTGAGCCACTCTGAAAGTTCGACTTGGCAATCTGGGCGTGACGCATCCGCGGTCCAATAATGCCCGGGAATACGAACCGTTGAGGCTGCTTGTGCACCTCAGCCGCCCAGACAACGCCGTTTTTTCCATGGCCACCTCAGCCAGCTCCCAAAAGAGGCCATGCGGGATTCGCCCGATGCTGCGATGAGAGTAAGACGCCTGCTCGTGTAACTATTTTTACCTGCCGTCCGACTCGACGCTCCGTCGTACACGTGTGTGTGCATGACATGACATTTCTTCCATGACACGGCAGCGGCAGTTGACTGTTGGCGCGCGACCAGATTGAGCCAAGCGCTGGCGCCGGTGTTGGGGGAAATGAGGCCAAGCCAACTCGGTCAGCTTTGCTTTGCAAAGCAAAACATCAAATGTGGAGCCAACTTCGAGCGGATCAACGGCACGCCGAACAAGGTTACATATCTAGCACAGCACAACAACACCTTTTTTGTGTGTATCGTGTAGTTAGTACTGCATCTCAAACTCGAGTTTCCACACCATGACCTCGCGGTTGCGCTTTGGACAGTCGCAAACCCCGACTCGCGAATAGGGGTCCTCAAAGTCTCGGCCAATCCGCACAAAGCCCCTGCACCTCAGCTGCTGATCCACTCCCGTCCCGGCGCCTGGTTGCCCTGCGGCTGCGACCTGGAAAACGCCTGCAGGATCACGCAAATCGGCCCGCAGGGGAGGGAGGGTCGGCTTGGCCAGCAGCTGCAGCACCAAAACATTGGCTACCGACGGCTGGCTGGCTTTGCTGTTGCCGCTTGTTGGCCCCGAAACAGCGCGCCGGGCATGCAAATTGCTGGACAACAAATGTGCGTTCGCCGCGGCCGTTTCCCCCCCAGCGCCTGAAACAGGAGGCCGCACCAGCCAAGAACAAAACCCCCCCTCCCCCCTTCTTGGCGGGGGATTTCCCAAGGAGAAAGAATTCCCGCTTCTGGCAGCAGCCTTGCCGGTAGCGACGTTTCAAGATCTCCGCTCAGTTTCCGGGTTTCAGTGTTCGAGTGCAAACATGGACGGGGCGAACAGGAGGGCGGGCTCACACGAACCTCGCGAAGAGAAACGGTCCGGGGCAACGTTCCATGCGGGAGTCCGAGTCCTGGGAGCATGAATGTCTCAGTCCAAGCCCCTCGCCTGGCCATATTTTGACTCAGGCGGCAACGCAGTCAGCAACGGTTGTGGGGACATTTCGTATTGAACCATCACGCGATGAGGCAGTGTGCTGTTTCCGACAATTTTTTTTTTACCGCAGGTGATATTGTACAGCGGAGTGACGGGGTCTTGGGTCGGCTGGCACCGTTCGATCAGTCGTCGCCGTTCCCGTGGGGCATCGATAGCGATCGCCAGCAAACAGCGTCTGCAGCAGATTAATCGTCAATCTTGACGGAGATGATCTGTTGTATTCCGTCTCGCGCTGCCCGGCTGGGTACTGTTGTCTGTCAGATTCGGGATCAAGCTCTTGGCAAGACCCTTGCAGCAGGGCAAATGAAAGGTTCTGTTTCGTTCGGCCCGTCTCGTCACGTTTTGGCAGCCGGTGCATCGACCAACGACGGGACCGTCGACCACTGGGTTGGTCGGTCGTTGGGCCGCGACTGGCAAAAGTGAATCTCAGCCCACGGCCACGCCCACACACAACCAGAAAAAGAAACGGTTTCTCTCCCGCCGGGAATTGAACCCGGGTCTCGAGCGTTGTTTTGAGGGGAGGACCCTTCAATGACAAGCTCACATACTGACCACTATACTACGGAAGAAGTGTGGATGTGTTCATCCACTGTAGTTGGTTGGTTGGCAGAGTGCCCGACTCCACTGTATATCAAGTCTCGGCCAGCTTGGCATGACACTGGCCCCTCTCCAAGTCCTGAGTGTTGACCTACGGCTTGCGGCCTGCCACCGCACTTGGATGCGCGTTTCGCTACGTCTCAGCCGACAGTGTCTCAAGGGCAATCCAATGCACCAACTAGAAATCACAATCGTGCCTTGCCTGAGCCAGAGTATGACCCGGAACAGATCCCGACGCCGGCACCTCCGGGCATTGTCCGGACCTCCGGCTTGGCACGGACTGGGCCGGGGTTTTTGCCCGAAATGTCCACATGTCGCCTCTCTGATTCGTCCAACCTTTGCCTTGGCTCTCCTAGATTTTACACCACAGCTATCATCGATCTTCCGTTCCAATAGATATAAGAACAAGTTTGGATTTTGATGATTCTCCCCTTCAAGTGGTTTAGTTCAGGAGATAGTCGAAGTAACATTGAGGGATATAGACTACACATCATTAGTGGTTGCTCACGATATTATACAACCTTATAATAGATGGGTTGATTCTACTCGGTTTGCTTTCATTCTGAACACCACTTGCCAACCCCCCAACTGCTAACTCAAAAAATGTTCTTACCCCCACAGCAACGGCAACCAGAAGCTACCGCATCTCCGGCAGTTCTTCGAACAGTGACGACCCAAAGTGTCAAGTAATACCATCAAGTCATAACAACTCTAATAATAATACTCCTTCCCACGAGGCAGCCGTGGGGGTTTAACTCTTCCCTCCCCCCCTTTTTTGATTTCTCGTCTCATGACCAATTCCAAAGTTCCAAACACCAAAACACCCACCACTAACAGCCCCCAAACAGACAGAGTAGAACTCGCCATCACGCCACCTTTCAAACGGCGGTGACCAAGCCCGTCTGCTGATAGTATGTGTGCGAGGTAACGCCTCCCACCCCGCCGTTACACAACACAAAGCCCATCACTGACCAACCCGGAGGAAGGTATCCGTCCCCCCTTTCGAATAAAAAAAAGGGGGGAATAGGCACATTAAGAAGCGAAAAAGAGAAAAGTCCGCCAAGCCGTAACACAACAAAGTTGTAGTAACACAGGCAGCAAAAGCAATTGACGCCTGACAACACCATCAATCAAACGGCCGCCGACGATGCTTGCCCATCTCAACAACCGTCCATCCATCTATTGCCCAATGACAGAAAAAAGCTCGAGTCATCAAATTAGGTAGTCCGGGGTAAGTATGTACTACCTGAAGCTGCCTGCAGGTTGGTGTATGTGTGTTCCCTTCTGAACGGTATCTGGGTGAACGGTATCTGGGGGTCGGTCGGTCGAGTGGCAGTGAGGAGTCCTCGACCGCCTTAACCGCCGGGGGGGGTATCTTGCTCGCTTCGATGTGTTCGAGCATCATCTCTACCAGCCCGTGTAATAGTTGGTTCTTGGGACGCGGGACGACGACGACCCGCGTCTGGCCGAGGCCCTCCCCTTCTCCCTCCCCCTCTCCGCTCTGTGGCGCGTTTACCGAGCCTCGTGAACATGGAGTGGAATACCTACCTACCCCCCGTGCCACATGGTCACGAATCGGTCAAACGTTGTAGTGGTACCGCATGCTTGCTATTTTTGTCAACGTCAAGGTCCTTGGGCTGGGAAACAAGGCAACTAACTTACAACAAGCGGTCAGTCGCCGATGACGTTGGTGTCCGGTGTCCGAAAAGGTCCCGTTGCATACCGACATCACACATGGACTAGGCTGTGGGGGGGGGGGAGGGGGGGGGTATTCAACGCTTGAGACGGGCTATCCAGGGTTGTCAGATGTCTTGCTTCTGGTGAAGAGATATTGAACTATCCCTCGTTAGCCGCCGACTAAATAGTGTTGCCTTGGCAGAGAGCCGGTAGACGTACCCACGATATCTAAACGAGACTGACTTGTGGGGTTGAACAATACAATGTCACTGGTTACCCTTTTGTCACAACCGAGAGAGCATGCCCTCATTGGATGGTATGTCAGCTTGTTCCCCCCTACAATCCATCTCAATGGCTTGAGCTTGAGGGTGAGTTGCTAGGGAACCGCCAAAGCTCGGCTCAGCTGACAACCGCTGGAAATAATAGTAGCCGCAAAGAGAATCGACGGTTTTACACTACGTCACACCAGGCTCTCAACGTGACATTGCACGGCGTAGACAGCGGGACGAAACGTGGGACTCGGAGCCCAGTCACAGCAAAGCAGTCGTAAAGTCTGGGCTGCCGCCACATCAGCGGCCTGGGCCATCCGAAGGGGGTACTCGCTCGCGACCTGAGTCTCACTGCATGAGTAACCGATACTTGGTGTGAGAGGGGCTTTTGGTCGAGACGATCCCTTGAGTCCTAGGCTAGGGCGTGTGCTCGAACCTTGAGGAGTGCCACGTATGGTCGGTGCTTGGGTGGTGAAGAGGAGGGAGGTCCTTGGTGTGGATAATCAGCTGAGACCTCGTTCAGGGGCTGACATGTCGGGCACACATACACCATGAGGGCAAAAGGCCTGTGTGCCAGGGGCACCATCTACATGGCTGATACCGTCCCACGCACTGTGAGTGAATCTTTGAATGTCTGGTTCGTTGTTAGTAGATAGACAATTAACCAAGTTGGGAAGTGGTTGTTCAGGGGGTATGCATCAATACCTGCGATTCCAAAATAGGAGAGCTCGTCGGTCTCGTTGGAGGCCTCGAGCTCTGAGGGGGTGGGTATGTAGAGGTAGGTCCATGTGAGCAAATTAGACGGGGCTTTTCGTCACACTGCTGTCCATGTGATAGGTATTACCAGTGCGGCCCTCCCCGCGTCTATAGCGTTGTTGATTGATATTGAGCGCTGGTAGTTATCCGGTGATTTTGTCGATGCCGGCCTTGACGCCAACAATGGGAAAAGGGGTTGCGGTGACGACAGGGGATGACCGGACCCCCGCCGACAAGAGAGCTGCGGCGACGCGAACTGTGGTCGTCCACATATTCGCCGTTGATATCCCGCGGCGCGCCAGGCCTTGTCGGGCACGAATTGGGGTCGGAGTGAGGAGTGGGGGTCATCAACTGCACCGCCGAGCATGTGAGAGTGGCGGGCAGTTTTGTGTGTGATGCATCACAACAGCAAGCAAGGAGCCTCAGGAGCCGGGTCCCTTCGAGGCCGAGGTCTATTTCCACAGCAGGCGAGTATGTAGCGATATGGTGTATCTTGTGGCCCTTGAGCATAAACAACCCTTCTCCAGCCGGTATGTATGTACCTCGGTGTGAACAGAGGCCGTGCCGTACTCAAGTCTGCTTTCCGGGTCAAGTTTAGGATGCCGTGTCGTTGCCGCTGCGGCCGTGGTCGAGACTCAGGGGCAACAAACAGTCAGCACTTGGGGTCAGCAGCAGAAGCTGCAGCAGTTTTGCCCGGGTTGGTGGGGGCCAACGTGGCTTTGTTCAACAGCCTCGTGAGCTGTGCATGCCGAAGAGCATGTCTGTACGTCGTCACCGCAATGCGGCCGGGTTGGGCAACGGCGTGGGAAGGGAAAGGCGGTAAGAGCAGCGGGCTCGGACCCGATTCCCGTCGTCTGGCGTCGGGTATCGACATGGATCCAAACGGTCGGCCCACTCGCCTGATGTTGCCCGCGTGGGGGTTCATGTTTGCTCCTTTCCGGCTTCAAGGACTTGTTTGGATTTCCAAGTTTTGGCAGGTTCCTGGAAACCCTGACACCATGGTCGTCACATATTTGGTTTGTCCGCAATTGCTTGCGTGCGACAACGAAAGCCATATCCTCATCTAGTCTAAGCACTTCGACCGTGAGACAAAACCTTCTTGAGCGGTTCTTCTCTTCCTCAGTGTTTCCCCCTTTCTCTCTAGGAACCCCCACACGCCTGGTAGTTTGCTCCGCGCATTGCATAGTAGTGACATTTGTTGATGACAGGAGCATGTCCTCAACTGCGAGCTTTGCCGCCGCAGCCAACAGAAAACAAGGGAGAGAGGGAGGGGTGTTCCAACCCCGGGAACTGCCCTCCATGCACCAAGCAAGGTAGGTACCGAGGTAGCAACGAGAGGGAAGTCCCGCCGTCCAATCGCGCCTAACCCGGCTGTGCGGTTCCTCACCCCCCTTCCGCCACGGGTACCTGTATTCCTGAGCGAGGTACCTCGAGGTGGCGCACAGTCGGACCAGGTTCCGGTATCCGTAGCCGAAAAATCCCAAGCCCACATTCGGGCAACCCCCCCCCCCCCCCCCCGGTGGCTCTTCCGCAGGGAGACTCGCGCGATACGTGGCAGCCCCGACTCGCCGTATCAGAGAGACGGTGGCTTGATGGCGCGGGAGCCGGGCAAGCTCGCAGCGAGACCGGGGACGGAAGCCATGTCCATGGGTACCATCTGAGACATAGGGCAAGGGAAAAGTGGTTATTTTGCCTTGTTTGCACCACACCAAAACCCCCAAAGGATAAACATCGCCTTGCCTCTTTCTTTCCAGGCCGGTTGCACAGTGGCTGATGTCTGGGGGTCGGCGATCATTGCTGTGATGCTACCCAAAGACTGCAGGGGGCTGGTTTGGGCTCGGTGCGTGAGAAGAGAGGGTTGTGTCCGCGTCCGTGTCCTTGGAGTCTTGTTTGCTGCGGCCTCCGCAAACCGCAACGGTTGAGCCTCGCATGTGTGCCGCCGTCTCGGTCCTCCTCGTGGCATGCGAGTGAGTTCGCGGCTTGTCACACCCGACAGCGCTTCACCGCGTGCGAGTAAGACAGTCCTCTTGACGATGAACTGAGGCTAGCACACTTCTGCTGCTTTCTAGGACCTCATAACCCATCAGCGACGCAATCAGAGAGGACTTGGAAACGGATACGGCGCCAAGTCAGATCCAAGTTCAAACTTTTCGCCAGACAACACACAAGAAACTGCCCAGCGCCGAAGCAAGCAAATGCTGACGATGTGAAGAGATATGCGTATTAAAAATAAATAATAAGCTCAAGATAGAGAAAAAACCCATGAGTCCTTTGTTTTTGTCCGTCCGCGCAAAACGCCGAGAGATAGGAATCTCGTATCTCTTGCTTCCCCGTTCCATCATGATGTGAACGCCGAATATGTGCCCATCCATTGTCTCCCCTGCATCCCAAGAGCAAACCCATCATCATTACTCGCCGGCAAGTTTACAACGACTTCTCCAACAAAACCAAGTCCCTGAACCCCTCCTTCCACTTCCGCGCCTGCTCCCCGCTCGGCCGCGGCAGCGGGCTCCTGGCGTCTCCGCCGTAGCCCATCCACCCTTGCAGACCGGACTTGACGCCGACGACGCCGCCCTGGATGGCCGTCCAGTCGCCCTGGGCAACCACCTCCTGCATGGCCTGGGCGTCGGCCATCTTGCCCTGGTTGAACAGCTCCATGGTCTTGATGCAGGCCTTGGGCGCAATGTTGGCTAGCCCGGCGAGGATGCCGTGGCCGCCGACGACGAGCGACTGGATGGTGAAGTCGGCCGAGCCGGCGAGAACGAGGAAGTCCGGCTTGGCTGGGTCGGCGTTCTTGTTCTTGTTGCGGGTCGCGGCCACGACGCGGTTCAGCTTGCCCGTGTTGCCGCAGGTGAGCTTGACGCCGACGATGTTGGGGTGTTCCGACAGACCGACAATGATGTCGGACGACAGGTCGAGGCCGCCGACAGCGCCCGGGAAGTTGTAGATGATGATGGGGAGGGGCGAGGCGTCGGCGACCGCGGTGAAGTATGAGACAACGGTCTCCGAGGCCGGGGCAAAGAGCGGGGCGTAGTAGGATGGCGGGAGGACTAGCGCGTAGTCGCCGCCGGCCTCCCAGCCTTCGCGGCAGAGCTGGATGGTCTCGCGCGTGCTCTGGGAGCCGCAGCCGACGATGATGGGCATGTGTGCGAAGCCGGACTCGTTGAGGGCCTTGCGGGTGGTGGCGGTCACGAGCTGGCGCTCCGAGTGGGTGAGGTGGACGGCTTCGCCATTGGAGCCTTGGGTGGCGAGCCCGGTGACGCCGGCGCGGGCGAGGCGCACGGCGTGGCGCGCGATCGTGTCTGTGTCGACGTCCTCGGTGCCCTCTTCGAAGAAGCACATGGTTGGTACGTAGACGCCGGGCACTAGTGGCCGCGTCACGTGGAAGTCTGACGACTCCGAGGTGGTGCTGTATGAGCTGCTGAGAGGAGAGTGAGGCTCCATCGAATTGAGGTGTCCTGTCATGAGGCTGGAGGTGACTGTGGGGCGGTATGGCATTCTGTTGAAGCCGGCGGTGTAGCTGCCGCTGGGAGAAGGCGCGTCGTTGTGGGGAGCCATGGTGAACGACTTGGTTTGATGAGGACGGGTGGTGATGGTTCGTTGAGCAAAGATGGACAAGAGATGAGGTTGAAATGTGTGGATGGGCTGATGATGGCGTGAGAAGATGAGGGAGGCCGTCAAGATTCGAGGGGAGGAGCAAAGGATATTTGTATACATGACGACTATGAGAGCGGAGCGGCGGTCGAGGTGAAGTGAAGGGGGCGGTCCCAAGGACAGGGGTCGAGGCGGATAAGACAGGGAACGGCAGTGATGAATGGCAAGGATCAAGGCATGGTTCGATGCCCAAAGATGCCGGTGCCTTTTCTTTTTCCTCTTGTCGTTCTTCTGGAGCCGCCCCTTGTTTAGCCCCAGTGGCGTTCCACACAGGGAGAGGACTCGCTGCAAACTTAGGCCGAGGATGGCGCCACCGCACGACTCCGAGCAACGGCTTGATTCAAAGAGGTACCTAAGATGTCACACTGAGAGGCCGCCCTCAGGAACACAGAAGGCAGACACTATCGATGATTTGAGGATAGTTGGGGCGAGTTCGTTGCGCCCACTCTTTGTCACCGACATGGGTATCGGAAGCCGTCATTGTGCTTGGCATGCCCGAGTACCTGCGCACAGTGCGCGAGCCAGAACCGCCCAGGCTCTCCGAATCTGGGGTGCTCCCTTGCCCGGGACTGGCCGGGGACAGGGGTTGGTCCAGGATCAGCGGGTGCCGAGTGTGGGGGTTAAGCTGGGAAATGTGACGGGGGCCAACAAAGCCCTGGACTGGTTCCGGGCTAAACTGAGAAGGGAAAGACTTCCCTCCAAAACCTGCTCGATCCTAAGAACGCCCACGAGGACCAGATGGTGTTGTCTGACTCCTATTCATGAAGGGCATTTCATTCATGACCTTGAGCGACGGCAAGGCTTTGAGCAGCCAACGGTCCGAAGCGATGGTGAATCCCCGATCCCCATGCGTTGTGGGCAGATCTAGCTTGATTGGCAGTACTGGTTGTTGTTTGTGCTTACCTACTCCAAGGAGCTACTCGGCAGGGCTCCATAATCGCCAAACCCAACAGTCTTCGCCTGTTGGGTAGGGATGCCAAGTCCCCCAGTTTCCATCAATTCCCCCAGAAATCCATGAGACTTGGCCCCGCCATACAATTTACTAGTAAATTGAAGTCTCCATGCTTTCTTACCTACCCCTTTTTAAGTGCATCCCCCCCACATTGGTGGCCAAACGCGAAGGGTAGCCCGCATGCGCGTCGCAAAATGGGCCGCAATTCCAGGTTTGAACAAGATTGATTCTATCGCGTTCATGAGCAATTGGACCGTTTTCTGGGCTTTTGTATTTGTTTGAAGATCTGTACATTGCTGGCATCATGGCTGGATTCAGGTACTGCATTTGGTGCGGGGCAGTTGGGTGTAAGCAAGTTTATTGCTGTGGGTGGGAAAGTGACTCAGCCTAGCATGCAGAAAAATGGGCACATGTAGGAAAATGGGAAGACTTTGTTTTTGGTGTGTTTTGCTAGCAAATAGAAGTCTTGGTTTTCTGGGGGAATTGATGGAATTGGGCGACTTGGCATCCCTACCCAACAGGCGAAGACTGTTGGGTTTGGCGATTATGGAGCCCTGCCGAGTAATGGCCATTGCATGATCAGCTGCCCTTGGTGCGTCGGTCAATGTTATCCTGATACATATGTGGCAGGCTACTTGAACTCCACGTATCTCGTCGGTAGTCGAGACCGTCTCGAAGACGCGATACGGTGTAGACAGCAGGACGGCCGGTAGAGGGACGTTTGGTCGTCAACGATCGTGTTTGCCTGGATTGGGCGGGTGGTGTGCTGCCGAGTCTGGAAATTGTCAAAACAAGGCGCCACCAGAGCGCCCGGCGTGGTTTGAACCCGTCAGCCCTCTTACATCATTGCCTTGCCCGCCCGAAGCAGGAGATGTCGATCCAAGGGGGCTGAACCACAGGCCTGGTGCCCGATTCCTGACGGGCCTGCCGGGAGCCGCAGCCATGGGACCGCCATTCCCGGGACCGGACACACAAGGCTGTGTCTGGAGTTTGACTGGCGTGCAACGAACCGCCCATCGGCTAGTGCAGACCGGAACACCCATTTTGGCATAGGCGATGTTTGGCAGGGGCAAGCACCGGTCTGATGACGGGTTCTGGTTCGCTCTCGACATGGGAACGAAGGTTGAACGAAGGTCACCGGGGACCGCGTCGCAGCTGCCAGGGATGAGGGCTTGGGACCTGTGCAGCTTCGGGAATTCGAACAGGTGGCTGTGAGTCTCGGGCGATGGCTGCATATCCAGGTTTCACGCAACACCTTCCTCGATTCTCTCAGTCTCCAGTCGGTCCAATTCGACCTGACAATACGGCGGAGAAGCGCGGTATTCGAGCTTGCCTTTGCTGCCCGAGCAGCCGCGGAAGGGACGGCACCATCGTGACGACGGCGTCGTGACGGGCCGCAGAAGCTTGGCCCGTTTGCATTGCAGTATTGGCGGCCTCATTTGGCTTGGCCGAGATGTCTAACGGCGTCGACGATGGTCCTCCAGCGGGAAAAGAGTCCCTTTGCTGCAGCTCTCGTGTGCTGTGACTGGCCGTTTCGGGACCATTTAGGGAGCAACAGCGCGCTTGGAGGACTCGAGGAGGAGTAGTGAGGGGTGTTGCGGGGCACCTGACACGGTCTCGACAGCTTTCGACCACTCAGCCCCACCAAAGATTCCTCTTGAGTGCTCCTGCATCTGTATCTTGGCTGACCGACGTTGCTTCGAGTGTTGCTTGGGCTGCAAGCGTGACTTGGCTCGCGAAATGTTGCCTGTGCCTGCTCAGGTCTCGAATTGGCAATGTGTGGAGCGACATTAGGTTGCGGTGGGCAAACGTAGCATCGAGCAGTGAGGGGGAGATCCTTTGTGGATCGAGAATTGAGTGAGTGAGGAGTCGAGAGCACGCTGCAGGGCGGGAGTGCAGGTTCGTGTTCCAGAGGTTGATTGGAACTTGAAAATCCAGGTCGGTCGGTCCTCGTTTTGGGACGAATTTCCCCGCTCCCTTTTGGTTCGTCTGAAGCTAAGTGACTGGACTTGTGGGAAGGTGCTGGTCAGTGCGCTATCCATCCCGCCGCCCCCGGCATCCGTGGACTGCCCCTGTAATTCAGGTAGGTACCTGAAAGTTGGGGTTCCAGCGACGCGGTAGGTAGGTCGACAGATCGGTGGGGGTCTCTTATTCAGGAAGATGAAGACACAGTATTCGTAACCGAGCGAAGAACCCGTCTTTGTCGCTTCTCGGCCATCAATCAATCAGATCAACAGAGACGCAGACACCTCATCGTGTCTAAAATAGCACTGGCCCTTCCCGGTTATCCCAATACTGTAGTGTGAAGACGGTGTACGGTGACATACACTGTGTCCATTGCAGATCCTTGGGTTCTCCAAGTCACCAGTCACCAGTCACCAGTCACCAGTCACCAGTCACCAGTCACCAGTCACAGTCAGCGAGCGACTCAGCGCGAGAACTCCGCCGAGTTCGCGAGGAGCGAAGATCGCGTGATAGGCCTCAGCAATCGGGTTGGAATGGATTTGAGTCCTGTTCCTCGCATTCGTACCACGACAGACAGATATCTTTTGAGTTTTCTCCGGTCAGGGCTGAACCTAAAAGAGGCAATCTCAGCCATTTGCTCGCTTGATTTGACTTGTTGTTCATGAGTGTTCGGTTGATGGTCGTGCTTTCTGTCTCGTGTACCGTACCAGGAGTTGACCCACAAAAGACCAGATGGCCGCCTGACCTCAAGTGGGTCCGATGGGGTCTCGACCCCCACGGTTTTCAATCCCCGGGCAACCCCGGACAACCCCACGTTCATCTCGATCTGGGGTTTTTTCGCCTGTCTCGCCTCGACCTCGGCTCCTCTCCAAGCACCCGACGACAACAACATCAAACCGCGCTTCGGGAAGCTTCGTCGGCTTCTCACCCCTCAGCAACTTCCTGTCAGCCAATTCCACCAATTGGAGGTTCCTACATAAGTAACTACCTGGTAGATGCCTTGCACGCAACACGGCATCCACTTTGAGCGAACATGACCACCACCAAACTCTCCCCGGCCTCTTTTCTTTTTGTTTTCCGTTCCATGCCGAGGCTGTTTGATAGGGGCCGCCGTTTGATACCTCTGGTCTTCGCCTCGACACTCGAGGCCAAGTTTCGCTTTCTTTTCTATTCACTTGTTTGTCCTGTTAGGGCCGAGAGGGCGAAGTATTGATTGCTCATAGAGACGCCCCAAGTGGATGGCCGTTATAAGTGACGGGACTTGTCAAGCCCTCCTTGCCCCGGCGCTCTTGAATCACCAAGATGTCTCCACCCGTCAGGCACAGGTCAAGAGCACCATATCGAAAACCAATAGGAAATCCAAGGGAGATGTCACACATCAACGGTGACGTGCAGATGCCGAAAGTCTGGCTCGATTTGCTCACCATCCCACAACCAAGGCCCCTGCCGAGACTCAGTGCTTAGTGGCATGCACCCCGCTAGATTCAGGGTCCATGGACTCGACTTCTGTCAAGGCAGGATGTGATGGGCACGAGCCACACGCTGTCAAGGCAAGCGTGGCAATCCTTGGACGAGGAGCAGCCGCCGTTGCGCTCTTGGGTCATCCCCTCTGCCCTCATTGGCTGTCCTTCGCGCGGGGAGCAGCTTCCCGGGCCAAAGGGTTCGGCGAGTGGCTGAGGCTAGGTGATTTCCATCCAGTGAGGCGGAGCGGAATGGAATCAGTCGTCTTTGGATTCTCCGCAGTGAGAGCCAATTCCCACGTGGCCAGCGCGGCCAGCGCGGCCTCCTTGGGAGGCCGGGGAGAGCGATCTCGATGCTTGGCCGATGCGAGATCGAACGGAAAGGGGTGTTTGATGCAGCACGGCCCGCTGCTCTCATCCGATCTTCCACCCCTTTCGATTGCCCAAAGAGGACTTGCCGCGGCCGTTACCCGATGGACCGCCCAGGGGGCACGCGACACAGCGTCTGCCCTTCATGCCTGGCGTCCCACTCGAGCCGGGAGGCAGCCATTGTTTGAACCAGTCCGAAGCCATGACATTGTCGGCTTCGTTTTCGGGCCTTTCAGGTCCGGCTTGAGGTTCAAGTTCAAGTCCACCCCGCCGCTCTAGGCTCGTTTGCGTCAGGATCAGCCCTTTATGCCTCACACCACTGTACATAGTAAACAGCTCCTTGACGATGCGGTGGCACAAGTCGGCTTGGCGGTCAGAGGAAGAGACTCGAGTCTCATCTCTTCGTGGCCGACAATGAAAACGAAAACCCATCATTCCTGTACTTGCTCGACTCGACGATAGGCCAATGCCACTCGTTTCTATTATCACCCTTCTGATATCGGCATGGTGGTGTTGCTTTCCAGTCACGCGACACTGCTCGAGTCTGGACCGGTTCTGAGACCAAGTGTGTACAGCGTTATGTAAGGGTTTGCTAACAGGCCGCGTTGTTCGCGCGAGCTGAGGATCCACCACACCACTCGGCCCCTCACCGGCGAACGCCCCCCTTCCCCCCCGCACACCCAACAGACCGGCACCTGCAAGGCGATCGGATACATACAATTACAGTGTGTGATTCGTTCGTGGACTGTACCACTCAGCCACCCACGCTGACCCCCAACCTTTCTTTTGGTGGGGGAGATTTGGTCCTTTCTTTTCTTTATCGATTTGACAAGCAATTGCGCCGAGCGCAAGTTGGACGACCTTCGAAAACATGGCTTCTCAGCACGGGCCGATCGAAGAGGTTGGGAAATGCAGCTGAAGAACTGCCGAGCCTGCAAGCACGATCACGAGTACATATTCAGTACAGCACATACATTCTGCACAGCTTACACAAGTATGTACATATTGCCAGGGAAGCTCCACTATCATACAGGACAGAAATCACAGTAACCCGACTCCTGCAAAGACTGAACAGCGAACACTTGCTCGACGAGTGGCAACACGGGAGCTAAACACAAACGGAAACCCCTTTGTCATAGGCGCATGCGCAGCACAAGCGGGGGAGGGGCTCGACTTGAATGGCCCTGGTTGATTGGCCCTCGGGCTTTTCCGCGGAGGGCCGCTAAAGAAGCTAAGAGAAATTATTGACTGTCACACCCAGTCTCGGGGTTCTGAAATTCCACAAACAGGCGGCGTTGGTGAGAAGGGGATCGGGCCCAGGCCGGCCGGCAAGGAGTTGAGAACTTTGAATCGGGCGACCGATCGGCAACTCTGCACCGGCGCCGGAGACCCTCTCTCCACTCTGGCAGAACACACCCGGAGCGGAAAGGCCAACAACAACAACACGATCCGCCTCGGCAGTCATCGGGTTAGTGAGCGGAATGGGAACGACGGGCTAACGGATCCTCTGTGATCCAGAACTTCGCATTCCCCGACATCCGCTACGGCCACCGCCGACTCCCGCCCGGCAAAACATCCGGGAGCCCCGGGTTATTTGCGGCTGCGTGGGGTGGGGGTTTCGGTGCCGGCGGCTCAGAGGACTGGCTGACGGGACCTCGCCTCACCCATCTCACTGTTTGTTCTATTGACGACCCCTGAGATTAGAAAACCAAAAACCAGAGAAAAAAACGGAACACAAATCTGCAGACCGCTTCCAAAAAAGCCACACGATTCTCGGTGAGCTTAGTCGCAACCCACGCCATTGGTCAATTCCATGATCAACACACACGAGAGCAACGTCGACCCCCACGACCGTCAGGGGCACGCGACGTCATGTCGTGTCGCCGGCCGGAAATCGGACCAAAAGTTGTTGAACAAAATCGCTTTGGTTTGGATCTAGAATTTTACAAATGCCGGATTCGCCACGGTATTTCCGCCTTGCGAAGAGGGGAGGTTATTCACGGCTGGCGTAGATCCCCAATTGGCCCCCCGAACCCCCATCCTCGACGAAAGCACAAACCATCCCGCGCTCCTGCTGTGTCACGCTGTCACTCTCCTGTGTATGTACTATGTAAGCAAGCAAGTAGGTAGGTCCCTGTGGGCAGTCAGCGCAGGGGGACTTCCCACATCGAGTTACAAGGCGTGGACATGAGGTTTGGATGGTCGGGTACTTCCTCCGTGGGCGCGCATGGCAGACGAGGCTGCAGGACCCAATCTCCCTTCGCATTGCATGCAGCAGAAGCAAGACCAGACAAAGGGAGCAACTTTTTGTTTGGTTCGGTAGATGGACGTATGATGCGGTGTGCCGGGGCCACCGCGCTGCACCGGGGCCACCGCGCTGCACCGCATCGCTTCCATGCCGCAGGGACACACACTCGTGCGATCCAGCTGTTGGAATGGATAGCTTATTATTTCCATTGGCTGGTGTTTAAACCTTGGTAGTGAGGTTGATTGTCTGTAACAACTAACAACCGGCGAGTTAGAGTCGGGAAAACACTGAAATTCCCAGTGATTGTCGGCGAAGGTCAAGGCAGTAGAGTGACTACTAAGGCGGCTAGGACTGCGATAATTTCATGATGATAATGCAACCACAGTTGAAACACATACTGCATGTAGCCTTAGCTTTTCCATTTCGCAGTTACTCTATAAAACTTTGCCCTTGGTAAAGTATTGTATGTCGCAGAATGTGCTTGTCGACTCGGGGACACGAAAAAAAGAATCAGCAACACGTAGAGAGCTTGGTGCACAGTCAGGTTGTCAGTGTGTATCACACTCAAGGTGGCATACATCGTAGAGATGTATGAAAAGTCTGGTGTGTGCAGCCGGCTACGTGGCGGGAATCGAACCCACAAGCTGTTGGGAGCAGTAACGACAGTGTGTATTGGTAGACCGTTAAGCCAACCATCCCAAATTGTTGAAATTACAGAACACAAAGGAAACCTATAGCCCTCCTCTGGCAAGTGAGCATGTGGCCGGCGGCCAGGTGGCAGGTGTCGCCCTGACCCCGATGATCAGATGGAAGTAGTGACAGGACTCGGAGCCCTCAACACCGGGACCTGAGGTCAGGGACGATCACGTTGACTCAAGTTGGAACAGTACTTGGTGTCTGACCGCTGGCCAAGTTCGAGTGACGATTTATTCTAGATAACCTAACAACCCGGGCCTCCGTCTACGACGAAGCCTGGCCCTCCATCACAGCCCAGACGGCCCCAGACGAAGCGAGCAACAAACCGGCGCAAACGGAAAACACTTTCCCATGGCCATTACCATCGCCAGTAAACAGTAATGAGACCACCACAAAGACATTCAGGGGTATCCTCAGAATCCCATACACTTGCGCCCGCACCCCGTCGTCGACCAGCCTTCCTTTCAAGTAGCCCATGCATGGCCAGTACATGCCCACGGCGGCCTCAAACAGGCAAAACACCCAAAAGACAGACTGCTCGGTCCCGGGTGTAGCCGACAGAAAGAAACAGGCCGCCGAGACACCCAAGATAGCCACAAGCAGGCTTGTATGGCGCATCAGCTGTCGCTCGGTGATCATGTTGAAGGCAAGAGACGATGCCAGCGTAGCCGCCATAAAGCTAGCAAAGATGACGCCGTACGGGAGCTCGCCCTCGGAGGACTGGACCGACTTGAGGGCGGGCGACCAGAAGAAGACGAAGAGGTACATGGATCCCTCAAAGACGGTCGACGCGGCTCCGAGGGCGAGCACTTGCGGGTTAGACAGCACCACCCACACGCTGCTCCTCGTCTTGTCCCCCTTTTCGTTCTTTGCCCCAGCCGCCGTCTCGCCGTAGTTTTCATCCTACTTGTGCGTCAGCCATCACGCCCATGACAAGTAATAGAAGAGTCATCAAGCAGAGTAAAAATAAATAAAACTCACCCAAAACCACCAAATAACCCCCCCAGCCAGCCCCAACACTCCCGTGGCCACCCAAAACGGCGCCTTCCTCGTCCCAGCCGCCCTCACCACCGCCTCGCTCCCAACCCCACAAACAACCGCCACAACACTATTCAACCCGCTCATCACCCCCAACACCCTCCCCAACCCCCCTTCCTCCTCCTCCCCAGAATGAGTCGAAAGAAACCCAACAACCCAACTCTCAAACCCCACAAAAAGCAACCCCGTCCCAACCCCTCCCAACACCCTCCCCAAAACCAACCCCCCCATCAGTAAGGTCTCAGAGTCACCACCACCACCACCACCGACCACCCCGGTGGTCAGAACACAGGAGAGGGCATACACCCCACAAAAGGCAAGACAAGCCCGCTTGCGGCCGTAGCGGTCGGCCCAGCGGCCGACCAACCCGCTGGACAAGGCCGACGACACAAAGCCGGTGGTGAAGAGCGAGGGGATCAGGGAGGCGGGTAGGTGGTGGGTGTGTTGGTAGAGCGGGTAGAGGAAGGGGCCTTGGAGCCAGTCGGAGGCCATGGCTAGGGTGTAGGCTAGGAGGAAGGGGGTTAGGTTTTTCTTGTTATTTTTGGTGGTGGTGGTGGTGATGGGGGGGTTGCGGTTGTGTTGGGTGGAGAAGAAGAGGGCGAGGCTGAGGGTTAGGAGGAGGAGGAGGTTGAGGGTGTAGATTTCCATTGTTAATGTGGGGGTTGCGTGGATCCTGGCCGTGGGTGTTGGTGATGGGAGTGATGAGATGGTTGGTGGTTGGTGGTTGGTTGGTGGTTGGTGGGCGTTGTTGTGTTGTTGTGTTGTTCCCAATGCGGGTCAGACTTGGAAGACACTAAATACCGTTTACATGGTTGAATCGGTGAAAGGTTGTGAAGGGGAAAAAAAAAACGGGTTGAGCTGAGCAAACAAGTGGCCTTAACTTCAGATCAGATCAATTACCCGGCTTGGAGCGGCAAAGTCTCAGCCAAGGGGCGTTTTCTCCGACGACTCGTGTTTGGGGCGCACGTCACTCACAACGGCGCAAACGGCTCAGGTCTCACCAATATTAATAAACCTCACAAATAGAGAGTTTTTGGAAAGAGGAGAATAAATTGCGACGATTCCCACCCATGTCACGGAAAGAGTAAACATGCCGAGATTCTGATTCAAGACCACAGTTTCTGGGTCACTCCGAGTCATCCACTTGAACAATGGCACCTTCTTGCCTTCCCCGTTGGGGCAGGGACTCGGTAGCACCCCCTCTTCTTACGGATGGCGCTTGTGTTAAAGTTCCCAAACTGGAACCCTTTGAGTCGTTAGCGGCAGGTGCCATAGCGACTCTAGCATCACTGCCTGAGGGACCTGCCCGCTCACACTCACAGCCCCTCAGGCTCCGTCTCGCTCCAACTTCATTTCTTCCCAACCCATCCATCCATGGCCGATCCCGCCAGTACGCGACCACATTCTCTTTCAACATTGACAGTAGTAGTAGCTTAAAGGCCTACCCATCGCACCGCTTACAGTGTTTGACACAATCCCTTTCTTGACTGCCGTCCAACACGTCATCGTCTTCCTTGGCCACGAGACGACAGAATATCTCGGATCATTCCAGTGTTCAGGTTTCGAGAAACGACAACAGGCGGTCCTCGCGCTACTCGGCAACCATGAAGTCCATCTTTGACGCCGAAACCATGGAGGAGTTGTCCGAGAAGGTCCGCCGCCGCTGGCGGACCCAGATTAGACCACCGCTGCCTCCGACAAAGCAACTGGATGCGCTGAAGTTTGGCATCCTGGCCGACTCCCACGTCTCGTAGGTTTTAACAGCGCGATTTTGATACGGCATCTTCCAGGCTGACGTGGCGTCACAGAGCGACAACCCTCATTGCTCCCGCAAAACACCACCCCGATGTCATTCTCGAGGCGGTTGCTTGGCAGCACTGGCGAACCGCCGAGGACTTCCGTTGGATGCACAGTATCCGCAGATCCTATGGCAGCTACCAGGGTACGGATATGCGTATCCCGAGACCCAAGCTTCCAAGAGGCACCCGCTGACGAATCCAGAGCTCATCGACGATCCCAATATCGACGTCGTCTACGTCTCTCTCAGGCCCTCCCTGCGCTTCGAATGGGCCATGAGAGCCATTGCAAACAAGAAACACGTCCTCCTCGACACGCCCGGCGTTGGCAGCATGACGGATGCGTACCGCCTTTTCAACTCCCCCTTGCTCCGTCTCTATTCCTCCCCGATCCTTCTTGAGGCCGTGCCCTTCCGTTTCCACCCCAGCTGGCTCGCGTTTGAAGACCAGCTCAACCCACCTGACATTGCCCACGCCAAAGTTACGGTGACGACTCCAGTGCACGTCAATAAAACCAAGGACCTTCGGTTCAGGCACGAGCAAGGCGGTGCCGCCAAGATGGATTTGCCGTATGCCCTGTCGGTGCTACGGGCCGTCTTTGGGGGCAACCCATGGGCGTGCTCACGCAGCCATATAGACAGAGGCAACGTAGCGCCGCCGTAGGACGGCCACTGTCAACACAACAGCTCTTGGCAGTTTGCGGGTGGCGCCGTCGGCGAGGTCAGGGGGATTGTGCGCGGCTTTTATGGGGCCATCATGAAGCATGCCTGTGTCGTTGTCGAGGTAACACACCGCCCTGTGAACGTACCAGATCCCAACCTACCTCTTGACCGGCGGTTGTCGAGGACGAAAAAGGTGATACTAAGTTACTTTGGCGGGCCTCCGTCGAAGCACAAACTTCAGATCGAGGAAACCAATCGGTGGCACAATACCTACGATCTCGATGTTGTCGCCAGGTTCAAGGAAGTGACAGAAAAAAGGGCTTACACTCTGGACCATGACGTTCACCTCGAGTCAAAACCTTACTGGACGGCGCCCATGTACCAGCTCGACGCGTTCGTCAACATGGTGCGCCACGCCGGCCCTGTCGGTGCTTGGGTCGATCGTGACGAGAGCATCGGCCAGATGAGGATGATTGCCATGGCGTATCAGGCGGCGGGCAAAAACATGGAGGCCCCGAGCAACTTCAGCATGTCGGACCTTCCGCAGGGAGCCCAGGGCCAGGAAGGCCTCCAGGTTCAGCAGGAAGTCTCGAGCGAGGTAAGCCTCCAGCCCCAGACGGAAGCCCAGGGCGAGAGCAGCCAACAGGCTCAGAAGGAGGAGGGACAAGAGTACCTGAAAGCACAAACGTACCAGGGAGAGCAGGAGGAGGGGCAAGACTACCTGAAAGCACAAACGTACCAGGGAGAGCAGGAGGAGGGGCAAGAGTACCTGAAAGCACAAACGTACCAGGGAGAGCAGGCTCAAGGACACGGACAGGCTCAAGGACACGGACAGGCTCAAGGACACGGACAGGCTCAAGGACACGGACAGGCTCAAGGACACGGACAAGCCCAGAGCAACACACAGGACCAGGACGATCTGGCCCGGACAATGTGCTAGGCGATAGACCAGGCCCAAGCCCTGGTCTAGGGAGTACCCTATCTTTGAGGGGGGTTTCCGGTTTACGCCTTGCTCGACGTGCCGGTGGAACAGCATGATACACTTGACTTGACACGCTGGGCCAGGGAGTTGACTCGGATAGCGCTTTGGAGTTGGTCGGTATCAGTACTGTACATAATAGCAGCTTACCACTTAGCGTAGCACTTCTTTCTGCAGCGACTGGACGGGTATGAGACTGTGGTGACATTGATGGTGAACCGAGAGAACTAAACTATGCGTGTGGGAAAAGGGGCTAAACACCACGATGGCCCGAGCGGGGGGGTAACACCGGCCGCAGCACATGGTGGGAACACTGACTCAATCACTATCAAGCACCTGGTCTGCACCTTGAACAAAACATTCATCGTAAACCTAACATACACTATACACATGCACAAAGCATAATATAGTCTGCCGGTAGTGGGCACACCAGCCACGAATCACCGTGGCATCTCGGCCACCGCCAGGCAGATGGACAGAACAAGACGACATGCCCATCGAGTCCGCCCGTCCGTCCGTCTGTCTGTCTGTCTGTCCATCCGCGCCATAAACCCTGACATGTTTTGATCCCCATTAGATCCCAGGACGGGACCGACCATACGGACCGCTTCAATAGCAGGCACACCCCCATTCCACTCCTCATTTGACACAAGTCCCCTCCCCTCCGTCCGTCGTCGTTTGTCTTGCCCTTTATGCGTGCCCAACCCAACCAAAGCTCATGCCGCCGTCCTAGCCTGGCCGCCAACCAACGACCGGCAACCATTTAAAGGAAGATGGATGGATGGATGGATGGATGGATGGATGGATGGATGTAAAAAAGAAAAAAGGGGCGCCAAAAAGCATAGACACCCACACACACACACAATAACGCCTAACCAGACAGACCCAACCCGCCCGTCGCCCAACACCAACACATCCCATCCATCCATCCATCCACCACGCCCCCCAAAAAATGCGATCAAAATATGTACTCGCTCTGAACTCGAGATGGCGCCCCCGTCGTCCGCTTCCCCACCATGCTAGATGCCGGATTCGACTCCGTGCGATGCGATGTGATACGATGCGATGCGAATGGTGCTGCTGCTGGGTTGTCGCAGGCAGCTGGAGAACAATGTAGCGGGGCCAGGAGGGTAGGGTATATATAACCTAGCCAAGGTCGGTTGGTGGTTGTAGTAGTAGTAGTAGTAGTAGGCTGACAAAGGAACAAGCAAGTCAAGTGTTGTTGTTGAGAAACCGTGGGCCGAGTGAGTGAATAAACTCGGGGGTATCGAGGGGTGCAAAATGTGGTCGGTCGTGAGGTTACAGGACAGTTCAGAATCGAGGCATGCGCTTCAGCTTTGACAGGAGGCCGTCGAGTTGGGTCCAGTTGTCGTCGTTTTCTGCAAACTTGCGGTGTTTGCGGGAGGCGATGTGCTGTTGCCGGTTTATTAGTAACAGCGCAAGGGATAAAAGACGGGGGGGCTGGACTCACCTCCTCGAAATCAGCAAACTTGTCCTGGCAGTTCTCGCAATACCCCGGCTTCAGGTCACGTTTCGGCTTCGACTGCGGGACCGGGACACTGGCAGTCCGGCGCAGCTTCTCCCGTTGCCTGGATATTCCCTCCTCGTCGACTATGTCGAGCTTCCGCTGGTTGATCTGGCTGGCGCTAGCTGACCGGACGAACGTGGTGCTATCATGGCTCATCTCGGCCCTGCGGCGCGAGCTTAGATCCTGCGACAACGCGGGCGTGCTGGCCTTTTGCAGGACAACCTTCCGCTGCAGCCCGTGGATCTCCTTGCTCGTCCCGGCCTTTGCCCCGAGTACGCCACCGGCAGTGGACGAGATCATTTGGGACCGGATCGCTGACGTCACGTTGGACGGCTGCAGACCAGAGGCCACGGGTTCACCGGCGAGCAAGCGGCCCGCCTTCGCCTGACTGATAAACGCGTTTTGAGAGCGGAATTCCAGCGATAGCGGATTCGAGACTTTAGACCGGTCAAACGACTCGGTGGCCCGGGCACTGGCAGCTCCTCGGTTGTGCCCATCTTCCATCTGCGCTAGAGTGCGTTTGCCGACTCTGGTGGGAATCTCGGATGCCTTTGGCTTCAAGGCTGCCGGCTCGGCCACTTTCTCGGCGGCAGCCTTGGCAGCCCGCGCTTTGGCTCGGGCTCGGTCCCGGTCTTCCTTGTCCGGAAGGTCATGGCTTTCGTCAATGAGAAAGGGGCACCGACCCTGCGACGCTATCCGAAATTGCGGCCAGTCCCCATCCTTTGGTTCAGCCTTCGTGTATTCCCTGATCATGATGGGCTTGGTCTTCTCCTCCACATCGTATACGTATATGTAGAAACCACGGAAGGTATAGAGATCCTTGCTGGAGACGGTAGGGTCACGGTCCGAAGGGCCATGGACACGCTCGTGGTCGAGGAGCTGGGCCAAATTGGCCTCTTCGTTTACCGCTTTGGCGGTGCTCTGCGTACTGCCACGGCCACGACCCTGCCCAGCACTATTGTACGGGTCCGGGTGCAACGCAATGTCCAAAATCTTGTGCAGCTTCTCCAGCGACCAGATCTTCTTGCCCATGTCGCGAGCACGGTCCAGAACGTCTGTGCTACGTCCCTTGGCCGGGACCGAGGGCTTCGAGTCGAATACCAATTTCCTCCGAGTAGGCGGATCTGCGCGGTTGAGCAAGGAAGGGTCAATCGTCGTGGGCTGTTCGTTTTCCCCCTGAGCATCAGCCCCCCCATCGTGCTCGTTCTTTGGTTTCTCTGGAGGGATCGGTCGGGTTGTGACGATGTGGGTAATGTTGATGGAGAAGAACTTCTCTTCGCGCTAGAGGAGAGGGACGGTAAGCTTTGGGGAACTTGCACTAGACTGCGACATGAAGGCTAGTACTCACAGCACCTAGACGGCCGACCTGTTTCGCGAGCTTGGACCGCTGCTCGTCGGAGATGCTCTCGAAATAGAACACCATCTTGGGGAAGCGGGATCGGATTTGGGTGTGCCATGTCCGCAGGTTGACCAGCTCCTCGTCGGTCGGCTTGTACGTAGAGGCGTGGGATGTCTTGTGTGTCGCGGTGGTGCTCCCCGTCGCTCGCGAAGCAGTTCTGTGGACGATGGTCCGAGTCGACTTGGGCCGCGAGGGCGAGGCCACTCCACGCTCAATCATCTGTCGCTTCGCCGGCGGGGGCTGGCCGTAGGCCTCCTCGCGCATCGTGTCAGCGTGAGAGCGGACCTTCTTGGCGCCATTGACGGCCCGCATGGGCGAATTGGCGACATTGGGGTTACTGGTGGAGAGGGGGATTCTCCTCGTCGACATGGCGGCGGTGGAGGGCGGTGCTGCGGCTAGAGATAGAGATACTGCTGCCATAGAAATGGCCAATCAACAGGCCACAGCCGGTTGGTTTGGGGCGGGCTGTGGTTGCAGATGGCCGATGGCTGATGGCCGATGGACGAACTGGTGGAGGGGTTGGGGAGCAACCTGGCAGCAGCACACGCGAGCTGGCGTGCACCAAAAACGCGTCCCTCGCAGGCGACGCTCCTCCACGCAGCGCAGCGAGAAAACGACGGGAGAAGTCGGTGCAGGACGGGGAAATGGTCAACGGCTCATGACAAACAGTCAATGGGTCTTTGATCCACACAAGAAGGAAATGGGAGAGGTATTTGGCGATGGATTGGTGCTCCTCGGTGCAGTCCCCAGGGCTTGCCTGGGATGGAAGGGGTTTTGGGCGTGCGGGTCGCGCAATCTCAAAAGGCAGAAGAAAGTGGCCCCAGCTCCCGGGAGCTAAGCCTGCTTGGAGGGCAACACAACAAACGTTGGCCTTGTCAGCCCCACAAACGCGGCTGCCCTGTGTCTCGTGCTGTCGCTCCCAGCAACGCCCCAATTGGGAGCGCTGCCTGGCCTGCCACTTGCTGGCACTGGCACGGCCTGGCAGTGACTTGATGGTATCCGTATATACCTGGACGATATCGAGATTGAACAACACAACCCGGTTTGAAATGATGCCAACGTACAAGTTTCTTGTTTTAGGAGACAGTGAATTTGATAACTTTATTTTTTTGAGACCTGCGGCCCATTGCGTGATACAGCACAGCAAAGCAAAGTTGACTGTGCCTTTGAGGAGCTCTGTGCTGTGGGGTGGACACTAACAGCAAGTCAAATTGGAGCCACTGCACCCTTGGAACAGTGCAAACTCTCAGTTCACCATCCTCGCTCACTCGCCGAGCAACTCACCAGCATTCAGCATGAGGCTCCCAAGGGCTGCCCTGCGGCAAATACGCAGGCCTCTTCAGACTTCTATAAGATGTTTTCCCAGAAAGACCTGGAATCGCAACTATGCAACATCAATTTCTGCAGCCGAGCTCGAGTTTGGCCAGCCCGTTCATGAAACTCACCCGCACATCCTCAAGGCCGGTGAAAGTGTGTGACCAGCTAAGGTACTCCAACGGCAAAGCGGAACTGACACTGACAACAACCTCCAGTAACCCCCGGCATCACCGCCCAGGAATACGCCGACCGCCGCGCCAAGCTCGCCTTCAGCCTGCCCGACGGCGCCGTGGCCGTCCTCGCCGCGGCCGAGACCAAGTACCGGTCCGGCCCCGTCTTCTATCCCTTCCGCCAAGAGTCCAACTTCCTCTACCTCACCGGCTTTTCCGAGCCGCAATCCCTCGCCGTCATCCGCAAAACGGGCCCCTCGCTCGGCGACTACGATTTCCACCTCTTCTGCCGCCCCAAAGACGCCGTCGCCGAGCAGTGGTCCGGCCCCTGGAGCGGCCTGCGCGCCGCCGAAGACGTCTTCAACGCCGACCAAGCCGCCGACATCCACGCCGTGACCTCCCTCCTCCCGCCCCTCCTCCGCGACGCCACCCGCATCTACACCGACAACAACACACCCCTCTCTGCCTCGTCCACCTCCCTCTCCTCCATCCTCGCCGCCCTACCCACCACCCCGTCCACCCACCCCTTGACGCCGCACCTCAACCCCCACCGCGCCATCAAATCCCCGGCCGAGATCGCCCTGATGCGCCACGCGGGGCGCGTCTCGGGCCGCGCCCTGACCGCCGCCATGAGCCGCCACCCGGACTGGGCCACCGAAACGGACCTGCAGTCCTACCTGGCCCACGCCTTCACGGCCGACGGCCTTTCGGGCCCAGCCTACGTGCCCGTCATCGCGGGCGGGCCGCGCGGCCGCATGATCCACTACACGCACAACACGGCGCGGCTGAAACGGGGGGAGACGGTGCTGGTGGATGCGGGCGGGGAGTATGGGTGGTATATCACGGACATCACGCGGGTGTGGCCGGTTTCCGGGCGGTTTAGCGCGCCGCAGCGGGATCTGTATGGGGCGGTGCTGAAGGTGCAGCGGATGGGGGTGGGGTTGTGCCGGGCGAGTGGGGGGCTGTCGCTGGACCAGGTGCATCGGGCGACCGAGGCGGCGCTGCAGGAGGAGTTGGGGAGGTTGGGGTTTGAGTTTGGGGGGAGGGGAAAAGGGGGGGATGTGATGGGGGTTTTGTTTCCGCATCATGTCGGGCATTATGTCGGGTTGGATGTCCATGATGTGCCCGGGTATCCGCGGTCGGTGCCGCTCCAGGCCGGCCATTGCGTTACCGTCGAGCCGGGCGTGTACGTGCCCGACGACGACCGGTTTCCGAAGCATTTCAGGGGGCTGGCGGTGAGGATCGAGGATAGTGTGTGTGTGGACGAGGACGGCCCGGTGGTGTTGACGCCCGAGGCCGTCAAGGAGGTGGAGGATATTGAGGCGCTGAGGTAGACTGTAGTAGTAGCTTGTATGTACATCACCGTGTAAACTTATGTTTCAATAGGCCGAAGAGTATAGTATATGTGCGACAATGTGGATTGATGGGTATTTTGGGTTTCCTCCGTCGGCCGCCACTATTTACAACCCCCCGGTTTTGCGCCCGTCCTTCCGAACTGCCCTCTCTAATAAACCGACATGAGCCACCAGCCGCCTGAATGACAGCAAAGACACATCTTTTCCTTCCCGGTCCCATCAACCCGATAAAGATTTTGTGGAGATGTGAGATGTGTTTTCCTCTTCCTCCCAATAACTCCAAGCATGGATTTTGGCCACATGCCGATAAAGATAAAAGACAAATGAGACAAAGAATTAGCGCGAGCTACTAAAACATATGGAAATGCTCGAGCTGGATGTTGCGAGTGTAAGTCCATCTTTCACCCTCTTCCTTTCCCCCCTTTTACCTCCCATGCTTTTGATGATCCGTCATCGTTAGGAAGAACATAAAGCGTGCCCCACGCCGTAGAGTACCTAATGCCCAAGTTGTTTTTCACCCCTTTCTTGTTCCCGCCCCATGTTACATGCCTGGGAGAAAGGTCCGGAGTGATCAAGAAATGAGATGGGTCGGAAATAATATATACAAAGCGAAATCTCGACGAGGAGGCCGAAATGTCTTAGCTGAACCCTCTTGGGTCGAATAGGGTTCTGCTGTAGGTCGGCATGGTGTATGATTGCTGGGCCGTCGCATGCAGAAGCTGCTCGAAAGCTTGTAATCGCCGCGAGAGCTCTCGGTGCTCTTGCACGATCTGCTTGTTTCGTCGCTCCAGAAGGTGTATGTACTCGGTGGCTTTCGTGAGAACGGTTCCCTATAGCCTTGTTAACAATGCCCGCCCCTTGAAATTGGAGTCTGGATTCCACGAACCTTGCTGGCCTTGGCCGTCCTCGACGGCTGTGTTGCGTCGTCCTCGTCTCCATCCTCCGATGTTGTTCGGAGCGCGGGTACCGCATTTCTCAGCTCCGAGATCTTGTCCTTCAGGTTTGTCCGGTACTTCCGCTCAATGTCGTTATGCGCCGTTCTATCCCCAACCTTCATCTTCTCTTTGACCTTCTCGCTCGCACTCTCTTGCCTATTCGGTGGATTCGGCGCTGTTGGGTGGGTTTGTGCTGCGGACGGGTGTGGTGGAGATACTGGTTTCGGCTCCTGGCTGATGATGCCTGGGCTTCCGAATCCGGTTCCAAACGCCATGGGCATACTGGGGGCCATGCCGCCAAAGTTAAAGTTGATATTTGACCCAAGTCCTCCCATGCTCCGCCCTGGGTTCATGGCGATGGCAATGAGCCGTCTCTGCTCGGCTTCGTTCCACGATAGGTTGTGAAAACCGATTGAAGACTCCATGGATATCCCCGGCTGTGGCCTCTCCCAGCTTAGCGGCGTCGAGTAGAGGCCCTCGCGTGGTGGCACTTCCTGAGGCGGCGCCGTGTCGATGCCGGAAAGTTGGTCGGCAAGGTTGATAAATGATAATCCATCGTCGTCCGATAACGCATTTTCAAGCGCACTGTCGTCGATGAATTCATCACGTTTCATCATGGAAGAGGGACGCGCGGATTTGGGAGGCCTTCAAAGCATGTCAGTCAAGGGTGTCTTGGCTGTTGGGAGGGCATACCTAGGCAGCGTCAAAAGACACCCCTCAGGTACATCTCAACTCACCGTCGCGTCATGGGAGCTTTGGCCCTTGAGTCCATATTTGGTTTCGCAGGCTCGAACACCTCAGGGATGCTGGCAAGACTGTCATCCTTGTCGAAGTCCATCCAGTAATTAATCGAGTCAAGCGGAGTTAATTCGTCTATGCTTAGCCTAGACCGCTTCCTCTCGTGTCCATCTCTCGACCTCGGACCCCGCGCAGGTAGGACTGGCCTAGATTGGGTCCCTTGTGCCGGTAGCCCTGATATTGATGAGAAGCCGGGGGACATGGTTGCAAGTCCGGTGCGAGGAGAAGGCCGGGCAACAGAATCGAGTGACGGGGCCGTGGGGGCCGTCGACGGCGAGATGGCGAGACCTGCGTCGACGCTCAACCCCGTCGCATCCCATAGTGAGGGCGGCTGTGCTGATGTTTCGGCCGATAAGGGTTGATCAACGGGGTTGACCGTCTGGGTGGTGTGAGCAAGAGAACGATATGGCGCACGAGCGAGATCATACTTGGTTGTTGAGCATCGAGAAGTACTCGAGATGTTTAAGTGGATCCGAATCCATCGTCACCTTTCATGCCGCCGGGCGTGAGGAATTGGCGGGGAGGTTAGCAGTCCAAAGCGCTGGGCGCGTATTCCACGGCTCAATCCAACTCCGAGAGTTGAAACCCAAGAGCAATGACTTCGAACTAACGTCTAGGCCGGCGCGGCATCAATTAAACCCGTGGCTGTACAAGAACAACCTGATGCTGTGGGCAGCGCCAAGACTAGGAGGCAAAGCCGCTAAGCGAACAGGGAGAAAGGAGTTGTCAACAGCATGTGACGGGGTACACAATGAAGGAGAAGAGGATTGAGAAGGGGTTAGGTCCGGGATGTCAGGTGGAGGTTGGACAACGAGAGAAGCGAGGTTCGAGCTGCAGGATAGAACTCAGAGGATCGGAAACGGTTGAAGATGGATTCGCGTGACACCCTTGGCAACCTGCAAGTTGGGGCAAGGGCAATCAACCGCGCCCACGCTAGGTGACAGCAGTTCTGGTACTGGAGACGAGGGGTAGGGAGGTATCGCGAGGGGGGCGAGGGAGGTAATCAGCAGCAGGAATTAGGTGATACTGAGCGTTAGCTTGGAGCCTAGGTCATTACCGTCCAACCAAAGCTCGAAAGCATTGCGCTTCTCGTTGTGGCTCCCACGGCGGACCGTAACGTTTTTGGTGGTTGCTTTGTGCCCCGTAAAGAGCTACCGATTAGGATAGTGACGGTCAGATATTGTCGAAATGGCCTGACATGTTGCTCTGGGAAATTCACTCAAAGATTCGCGCCCTGGGCAACTCTGTTGCGAGACCAATCGGGGCCCTGCGGTTCTGACGCAGTGCTTTCGATTTTGGGCCCATTTGTCCGCAGAATCATGCCACTTTTTGTCGTTGGGAAGGCTGTGAGGGGAACGAGCTCCATTCGCCAAGACGGCAGTGGCTGGCAGGACTCTTTCTTTTGATTGGATAGAGCTCCAAATTGTGGCGGTCAGCCTTGCCTGGCCGAGGTCTGGACCTGGACCCTCAGCAGGCAGGCCCCTGTTTGGACCCACACCGGACTTTCTGGATTTCCCGCTAAAAGCCACGAGATAAGTTCCTTACCCCACAGGCGCCGAAGGGAATGAGTTCAGAGGCGAAGATGGGCTTGATGGTTTGTTCATGGAAGTTCGGCTAAGCCGGACGTCAGACGCAGACGTCCTGCGGAGAGGCGGTATTTTGAGAAGAACTGACGTGCACTTTACAAGCCGCGCAGAAGACAGAGCCAGATGGCAGACTGACGCATGGACCCTAACCCTGACCAACTTTGGGCGATTGGTTGAAGTTTGGAGATCGGCGGCGGCCCGCGGGGTTGCGCTCGCCTCAGCTCATCAACAAACTGAACCTCAGCTCAAGTTAGTTGCCAGCCTCAACTGTGACCGGAGCTACGCCCGCGGCAGCGAACAACCTGTACTGCTGTACTGCGAGCGTCGCAAATCATAGCGGCGTGTCTACCCCCACAACCGCAATTATATCAAAACAATCTCTCATCACAATGGCCTCCTCTCCTCCCGACAACCCGGCGTCGCCCGCGCGGGACGACTCTCCGCCAGCGTCCCCTGTCCTCGAAGGACGAGACTCGCCCGATCTTCCCCTCACCATGACGGCATCCACGGTCCTCATGGCACTCCCACGTGATGCCACCGCGGCCCTCGCTGCCGTGGGCGGCTTCCCGCAGAAGAAGGTTGTGGTGCGCTTCAAGCCCGTCGGCTCCGCGCCGCCCATCCGACGGGACCTGGTCAAGGTCGAGAGCGCACACAAATTCGAGGCGGTCGTGGCCTACCTCAGGAAGACGCTCAAGGTGACCGACACCGAGAGCGTGTTTCTGTACATCAACAGCACGTTTGCGCCGGCGCTGGATGAGGTTGTGGGTAATCTGTGGAGGGTAGGTTTTTGTGGCTTGCGTGGCTTGGGAGGGAGGGAGTTTGGTGCTGATTTTTTATCTCACAGTGCTTCAAAGATTCCAACGAACATCTAAACGTCTCATACTCAGTGACACCGGCATTTGGATAGAAAGTCGTTATATTGCTTGCCATTGCAATGCTAGATGCCAAATCTAATGGGAGGAGCGCTTGCCCCGAAGCAAACCGCTATCAAGGCTCGCTACCAACAGATGATATCCGCTAATAATATGCTATCAAAATACCGCCGACGCCGACATGCTCGATCATCACAACGCTTAACCCAGACAATACGCCCGAAAATGCAACACGGCATGTGTACTCACACACCCTTGACGGCCTCGACAAATCCATCGAGCTCCTCCTTCTTGATCGGGTAGGTGTGCTCAGGGGCGGGATATTGCCGGCTCTTCACCTCGTCCCGATAGGTCTCGATGGCCCGGAAGCTCTCGGCCCAGACGTCCCCGTACTGCTTGACGAACCTGGCGAGGGCCCTGCCGGGCGGGAAGTTGCCCGTCATGTCGACCTGGACCAGCACCTGGCCAGAGCAGCCATTCCCGGCGCCTATCCCGATGGTCGGAATGGACAGCTTCTGGGTGATGATGGCGGCGACTTCGGCGGGGACGGCTTCCAACACAACCGCGAAGCATCCCGCCTCCTGGACGGCGAGGGCATCCTCGAGAATCTTCATCGCACCGGGCGACGTCTTTCCTTGGACACGGAACCCCCCGAGGGCATTCTGCCGCTGCGGGGTCAGGCCTACATGCCCCAGGACGGGAATACCGGCGGCCGTGATCTTCTGGATCGTGGGAACCATCTCCTTGCCGCCCTCCAGCTTGACACCCTGCATCCGGCCCTCCTTGACGAAGCGGATGGCCGTCTCAAGAGCTTGCGTGGGTGCAATCTCATATGAACCCATCGGAAGATCGCCAACCTAAAAAAACGGAAACAAATCGGTTGGTGAACCGAAAGAGAAGGAATTGGGCGGGGGGACAAGAAAAAAACATACAGTGAACGCAGCCTTGGTCGCACGAGCAACGGACCGACAGTGCAGCAGCATCTCCTCGAGCAAGACTTCGCTCGTGTCCTCCATGCCCAGGGCGACCATGGCCAGGCTGTCGCCGACCAGGACGACCTCCATGCCCGCGGCGTCGGCGACGTGGGCGCTGGGGAAGTCGTGGGCCGTGATCATGGTGATCGGGTCCCCCCTCTTGTGCATGGCGCGGAGCAGGGGGACCGTGACCTTCTTCCTGGGATTGGCCGGCGGCGTGCCCATGGGCGAGTGTGAACTCCATCTGGTTTGTTTGGTCTGTGGCTGCTGCTGCTGCTGCTGGGTGGCTGAGGATGCTGGTAGAAAAGGTGACAGGGCGAGTTGCGCTGGTCGCGTGCCCCTTGACAGCGACCGTGCGACTGAGGAGAGGTACATGGGTACTTGTGAGATTGTTGCAACACAGTGGCGTTGCAGGGGTGTGTAAATGCAAAGAAAAAGCGTCCAAAAAAAGAGTTGGGATGGTTTGTGGTGGAGAGAGGAAAACTGCTTGCGCTTGCAAGAAAGGAAGAGAGGAAACGGACGGGACCCCGTTGTTGTGGCGAATTGTCGCGACTCTTATTCACCGGGTCATGATGGTTTTTGCTGCGTACAATTGAGTATCTCTGAGGCTTCGGCTGGAGTTTTCCCACACGGTGGTCGCCTTTTGCTGAAAACGGTTGCGGCGGTGGGGGTTCGGCTGATCGGTGAATGAAGCCCCACGTGGGTTGGAGACAGCTGATTGGATGGCAGGACAGGGGCGGTCTATCATTAGTTGAGAGCCGAGGCACTCGTTTTGTCCCTGCACTTTGACTCAAGTCGGTTTTTATACTTGACAAGACAACCTTGAACTTTCAATCATTTTTGAGTGGTTGAAAATAAACTACTTGCATTAGACATATTGCGGAAACTGTTGAAGCTTGTCTGGCGGTTCAGCTATCTAGAGCGCATTAATCTGTATGAATCAGTTTGCCCCGCCATCCCCCGCGAAGTTTTGGATGGAGAGTTAGGTGAACCCGGCTGACAACAGACTGAGGGGCGTGACCTCTTGCCATCGTGCTCCCTTTTCCGAGGTAAGAGGATTGGAATTCAATTATCCGAGGATCCGGCAGCCCGAAGCGTAGGCTCAATATATGAGTAAGCGGAGAGCTTGAATTTGTTAGCGTTGGTCGATGGGTTAGACAAAGAGCCTGAGGTGCCAACGGGACCGGCAGACCCCTGCCAATGAATACCCTACTACATTGCGTCACCTGCTATTTTAGTTAACCCCGCAGCGCCGTTGACACTTCCCTTCGTGCCGTCAACTGCATAGCATAGGAGAAGGTATCTGGGAATTCTTCAAGGAACGAAAGCCTGCGTTTCAGCAGGAACAATCGTAGGAGCTCGGGTTGTACATGTGTACATGTACATACCTACATAAATCGCTGCAACAACGGGCTTCCACTTTGAAACACGCCAACGCAGCCGTTTCCGAGTGACTGGTTGTCAGTGGATCTTGCCACAGCGCTCTTTATCGCCCAAACCGCCAGCTTATCGTTCACTTCCGCCCACTTAAGGCCCGACCCGTCCGTCCTGACGTTGTGCATAACTAACGTCGATCGCCTATGCTCTCCGGCCATTCGGCTTCCACTCGATCCTCGGCTGCCGATTAAGGCACAAACGACAAACGTCCGTCAGGTACCAGTGTTATTGGACACAAAGTCTGAGTCAACGAATCGACCCCTCACCTGCTTGCTTTTTAGAGGGCCAACACCCCAATTCGAGCTCCCACATTCCCCACCTTTGAACCTCGCGCGCCTCGACTGTAACCGCCACCGCCGCCTCGAACTGCTTCTTCGAACTGCTTCCTCGAACCGTCACACACACACATCGTCTGGCTGCCAACCTCTGCTTAAGCCGCGGCCCGGACGCACGAATACCAGCAACAAGTGCCAGAGTGACGACGCGCCAAGATGGCCTCCCCACGCCGCCGTATCGAAACAGATGTAAGTTGTCCGGTGCTGATGCGGGCAGCTGCAGCGCGGTGCCTGGATCTCGACTCACATGGAAATCTAGGTCATGAAAATGTATGCCATTCTGCGCCAATAAAAAAAAATCACCAGAAAATGACGTCGAGAACCCGCGCTGACCGCAGTGCAGGCTCATGAGCGACTATGAGGTGACTCTGGTCAACGACAACAGTATGCGGCCCACCCCCCACCCCCTGCGCCCTCGACTTCCCCGTCGTCTGATCTGAGCACACAGCTAACCTCTAATTGTCCTGCAGTGTAAGCCCCACCGACGACTGCAGCTCGACCAACAGTACCGGCATGAACTAATGCGAGATACTTCGACGATGGCAGGCAGGAGTTTTTTGTGCGCTTCAAGGGCCCTGCGGAAAGTCAGTTACCTGTCCTCGCCCCGCGACTATGCATGGGCTTTTGCTTACATGCCTCCCAAACCACAGCTCCGTTCGAAGGTGGCGTCTGGAAAGTCCACGTCGAGTTGCCGGAACAGTACCCGTATAAGTCCCCGAGTATTGGTTTCGTGAACAGGATTTTCCACCCGAATATCGATGAACTGTAAGTAGGGCAGAGGAGGCAAGCAGTCGGTGGTCTATCCGTCTACCGGAACCGATACATACTCATACGAGCGGAATGGCTGACTGGGGCTTTGGGAACAACAGGTCCGGATCCGTTTGCCTGGACGTCATCAACCAGACCTGGTCGCCGATGTACGATATGATCAACATCTTTGAGGTCTTCCTCCCGCAGCTGCTCCGCTACCCGAACCCGTCCGATCCACTCAACGGCGAGGCTGCGGCCCTGTTGCTCAGAGATTCCAAAAACTACGAAGTCAAGGTCAAGGGTAGGTTAAGCCCCTTTTTATTGAAGATACAAAAGGGGGTATTGACGGAGACTGTGCAGACTACGTCCAAAAGTACGCGACTAAGAGCGCGGCGGACGAGGCCGGCGCCGAGAGCGAAGACGATGACGACCTCTCTTCGGTCGGGAGCTATAACGACGACGACGACGAGGAAGTGCAGCCGGCGGGCCAAATGGACGACGTATGATGATGCGATAGAGGTTGGAGACAGAGGAGGGAGCAGCAAGGAAGAAGAGACATTATCCATACCATCATTCTTGGTCAACGGGCTTCATCTTGTTTATTGTGGACGGAGTTGTATAAGGTTGGTTGGCTTTGGGGTTTTCCGCCTGGTTTTTTATCCACTACATTTCTTAGTTCAACATGGGGTGTCAGGACGGGACGGTCTGGTGGGGCGGTAGTTTGGCGTGAATTGGGCCTCTTTTTTGCAGACTTGACGAGTATCATAGCAAGTGGAATTCGAATATAGCAGATTGGCCGCTTGAGGATACAAGATGAGGGTCAAGGAAAGGGGACTGAGAGTGAAAAGGGGTCAGCGGAACTCTAACTATGTCTATCTATTCCAGGGGTATCATGTCTATCTGTAATCGGTGTACACCATAATCATAAATCGTCAACGACCGGACTCGAGGCTCAGTCCGAGTCTGAGTCGTAATTCACCAAAGCAGTGGTGCCAACCACGTCTTTTGGCTTATCCTCCTTTACTTCCTGCTCTGCGGCAGGCGGGCGAGGATATGGCGTCTCCTCGGCTGGCCTTTTTCTTTTGAGGCCGGGCAGCAGGACTGGGCCCCTGGGCGTGCTCTCCTTGCTGCCAAAATCGAGAAACGGGTCTTTCGAAGCGCGGGTGTTGCTGACGATCTCCGAGACGAGGTTGTCGCGCGTTCGCGATGCTGCAATCTCGGATTTGAGTTTCCTCTTTCCCTGTGCGGGCGCCTTGTCGTCCTCTCTCTTTTCTTTCTGCCCCCCCAACACGCTCCCAAACAACGGCCGCGCCAGCGCCTTGTCCACCCCAACATCGCCCGCGGCAGCGTCCAGACTCCCAAAATCAACCAACCTCGCCCGCCTCGCATCCTCCTCCGTCTCCGGCAGCAGCTCAATCCCCAACCCCATCCTCTCCTTCAGCTCTTCCGTCCTCGCCGCCTCCGCCTCCCTCACATGCCGCCCGACACGAAAGGCCTGCCTCAGCCGCCGGTTCGCCGTGTAAGGATCATCCCACTGCCGATCGACAGCATCATGCAGCTCCCCAATCCGCCGCGTCGCGCCCGCGACCTGTTCCCGGTCCGCAATCGTCTTCTCCAACTTGCCAAACGCGCTCTCCCGCTGCTCGGCCCGCTCCCGCTCCGTGGTAATCACAAACCCCCCAGTCCCGGTTGTCTTGACCAAACTCCCCCCGCCCTCCTCCTCTTCTCCATCTTCTTGGCCATAATCCCGCCTCCTCGCCCCGGACACAACCACAAACTCGGCATTCTTCGGATCCGTCCGCATCTCAATGACGCCGCCGCACGCGGCGTGCTTGAGGGTGAAGGACCAGATGGGCGTGCTGTAGTAGGCGCCCGCGCGCCGCTTCTCGGCGTTGAACCGCACGCCCTGGCCGATGGTGGTCGGGGCCGGGCAGGTGGCGCACCAGATGGCAAAGGGCATCTCGAAGCGCACGACGAGGATGCCGTGGGACGCGAGCTTGGCGGCGCGGGCGCCGAGCGCGTGTTTTTTGTGGTGTAGGGCGTTACCCGACGTGACGCTGCCGTGGGCGTCGGGCGGGATGTACCGGCCCATGTTGAAGCCTTGCATTTTGAAGGTTTTGGGGGGG
>MU857079.1:0-41756 GCA_033296705.1 Chaetomidium leptoderma | reverse complement strand
ATCGGCGGGGTCATTCAGTGACCGCCCCGCAAAAAAGACCTTCGACATATTCTTGGTATCGTCCATAGTAGTGGTGCTAAAGATTCGATCCGCACTGTGAGGTTCCGAGGCCCTCAAAACAACATCGCTCACCAGAACCAACTCATCGTGTCTGCATCGCCGAGACCAACTCATCGCGACTGCATCGCCGAGACCTACCAACTCATCGCGATTGCATCACCGGGGCGACCTCACAGAGATCAGATCGCGAAGCCGGGGCCGCCCGCAGAGTCTTACTCCAAAATGCCCGACTTATTCTTTCGTGGTCGACCGGACCGCGACACAACCATCGCAACATTGCAACAGCAAGACAAAATGGCTGCCGAAGCGATCAAAGCGGCGTTTGACGCCTTCTCCAAGTGTACGCCTCTTTCGGTCCCCTCCAGCCCGTTGCTTGATTCTAACCAAGCATGAATTTGACAAACCGCAGACGCTGCAGCAGCAGCCCCACCAGCTGAATCTTTTGACGAACCTTTCGACTTGGTTGTCACTTCGAGCTACATCAAGCTGAAAGCTGGAATGGGCACTGAGGTCCTCGCGGCCGCGGCGCAGCTGCACATTGCCATGAAGCAAGCTGACACCGCCATCAAGCAAGCTGACACCGCTGGTAAGCAAGCTGACACCGCCAACCAGCGGGTCAGAATGATGCGCGACGTGGTGTGGCTCCTCGCATTTGGTCTGGCCGTTTAGGTGACGGTGGGCCGAACTGTCGGCAGCAATTTGACAGTACGTATTGTCGCATCTCTCCAAGATATCCAGCGCTGACCGCGATGCCTCCAGTCATCTACGGCCTGATCGGCGCCACGAGCGCGTGCCCCAAGCAGCATTGCAATCTTCTCCGCGTCTGTCAAACATCGACAGCACTCGCCGTCTTGGAGCAAGCGCTACCGGCGACAATGCGACCGCGGTGGGCAAGAGCGCAAGCCTAGGGGCACAAACAGAGCAGGGGCATGACTTGGGCTGAGAAGGGAAGCGTTGGAAGCTTGATTCAGGGAGGGAGGAAACGGCTAGCGATCGATATCTTCACCTGCTCCCAATAAAACACAACTTTTCTTCTGCGACTGACGGACAGAACTCGCGGTTTTACCGATTAGTGATGGAAAGTGATGCTTGGAAGTTTAGGTACATACGGTACATACCTTCCTAATCACGGACGCGACAGCGATAAACGGCCTTCACGACAAGGGAGCGACATCGATGAAAGGATGATAAAATGGCGATAAAGACGAAAGATGCTGAACTGCGTTATGTGAGGACGTTCCATACTAAGGATCTATTCCAGAACCCTTAAGAACGGACAACGGCAAAAAGTGCAGGATGCTAATAGGTGAGAGACCCTTGCGTCCTTACACATTGTTGTTAGCCCGCGTAGCAATAATAAGACGCTGCAGCCCGCAGGTCGAGAAGCCGTCCGTATTGGCGGTATTATTAACGAGCTGAAAGAGGGGTCGACCTACCTCACAACAACTCTTTGACCCCTCGCGTCGCCCTGCTACCCCTCAGGAACGTTATCCCCAATCTCGTGCCGCTATATCAATGGCTCGTACCAAGCAATCCAAAAACCAACACCATTTTTATCACAGACGAACAAGCTGGACGCGATTCCACCTGCCGTGTACGCAGGATTGGCCATCTGCGTGGACGGGCCACTCGGATGTGCATTTCGGTCCGCTTGCAGGTGTGGCAGGCTGCCGAAAGGTCTGGCTGGGGAGGAAGGTCGAGGATCCTGAGCAGGCGGCCTTGATCGTTCGTGAGTCTTTCTGGGCCGGACCCTTCCCCCGGGCCTTGATACTTGTTCTTCTTTTTTGCTAACCCGCAGTACAATCAGTCTGGCACACGGCCGACGACCTGAAGAATTTCCAGCACTCTCCCGCCTGTGCCGAGTTTCTGCGGGGCCTGCCCGAGCACGACGTTCAAGCCTCTCTCTTGTCCGGTGCATTGCTACAGGGTCTGTCCCTAGGCGACGCCAAGGACGACGACGCTCCTTCGCCGTCATCGGCACCATCGCGATTCCACAGTCTCCAGTGGACCTCCCCCTACGGGTTCGAGGACGATCTGCAGGGCCGCGTCACGCTCACCGCCTTCGAGATAGCATACACGGGCGTCCCCAGCCCCGGGCCGTGGCGCAGCGTCCTGCAAAACACGTTCGGCCACTTTGTGCCCGGAGGCTGCGAGGACCTCCTCCAACGGTGGCCACCCACGCGGATGCAAAATTGGACGGCATGGGCCGCGATAGACACGGAAGACGCCCGGGTGGACAGCGATCACTCGCAGCTGGGACAGCAGGCGGCGACGGCCGGAAACGAGAGCGGTCGGGCGGTTTTATGCGAGTTCCGCCGATGGAATGGCTACACCGGCGCCACTCCGGAACGGGAGGAGGCCTCGGCCAAAAGCCCGCTGGCAAGGGAGTCGTGGGCTCAGGCAGTGGCCAAGTTGATGCCCCCGATCACGGCCTGGGAGCAGGAGCGTTGGGACATTCAGTTGGCACCGCGCGAGGTTGAGGAGGAAGAGGGCGAGGACGAGGAGCCAGAGTTTCAACGCGAGTTGGATGAATGGCGTAAAGAAAGAGCGCTATAACTGTTGGGCCTGGTCTTTGACCTTGTTCGGCAGCACATGAAGAACCCAACGGGGTGGTTTCGTGTCTTTACGATGCTAGTTGCGCGAGGCGTTCCGTTCCATAACCCAACACTGCCAGAACACGTGCCGCAGTCTTGTTCGAGGCTGGGATTGTTGTTGAGTTCCATGACAGGCCATGGGTGAACCGTGAACGCGGATCCTCGCCCATTCGGCGGTGAACTTTCCGAGTCTGGGAAGGCCGTGGTAGCCGGGAGACCGCCCAACCGTTATATCGCGAAGGCCGATGTCGGGACTCGACAGCTTCCTGTGATATATGGATCAAGGAGGACGTTGAACCTGTTTTGTCAGCGGTTTAACAGCTCGTCTCGCGGTTGTATTTCTATGTTTCCTCTTCTCGTTCCTCTCCCTCCTCCTCCTCTTCTTCCTCTTCTGGATGCTCGGATACGGAGGGTAGTAGGATCTCGGATTTAGATGCTTGTATCCCGGGGGAGGACAAAATCCCAAAGCCTCGCCTGGCCTTGATTTTAAGATGTCGGAAATCTAGCGTTTTTAGTCAACATAGTAGTACGGCTAATAAGTATTAGTTTGCTGCTAACTATAAGTAATAAAGAAGAACCTAAAAAATACAGTGAAGTTGAAGTTGCAAAGCAACTAATCTTGATGTAATAGCAAAGGTCTTACTGTAAGAGTCCCAAAATAGCATATTCTGTAAAAAGAAAGTAGTAACAGGGCCGAGCCAGGGTTCGAACCTGGGACCACTTGCAAGCTAAGTTTTCACCCAAAGCAAGTATGCTAACCTCTACACTACACGGCCTTATAATGAAAGGAAAGTGTGCAGCTGAGATCAATATGTAGCACAGCGCCACCACTCTTAGGTAACACTCGTTAAATAAATTGGCTTATGCCTTGGCAAACCCCCCGTTTCCTCAGCCTTCTAATCTGTACCTTGGCTCGTTAGGTGCAGCTCGCTCGCCTCGCCAGCGCACAACCTACCCGTGCACCCAGCCTTGAATCGGATTCCCGGCCCTGCCAATTACCAAGGGCCTGGTCCAAGGGGAAGATGGCGCGAGGGACAGAAGCAGCATGTACAGTGCACAGCGTCGCCCTTTCGGGTTGGATGCCTTGAAGAACAAAGCAGACGCCCATCTTGAGTCGCTCGTGCCTTCTGAGGAGAACCTCTGGCCCAATAATGGGGGGGAAAAGGTGAGTAATCCCGTGAGATACCGTCGTCTGCCCTCCTTCTGACCGTTGGCGAATTCGGCGGTTCTGTGCTCCTCTCGTGACGTTGCAGATGTCGACAACATGCATGTCCAACAAGGGTCAGCCAGCGCCCTCATAAGTTAACTCTGTTACCAATACCTCCCTAGAAACCTACCTGCAAAGGGCTGTCGTCGCTTCACCGATATACTACGCTACTGTGATACCTATTGGAGCCGTTAGACGACCCCTCGTCTCCTACTAAGTAACTTCACCGTTAATACAAAGATTACCCGTTTGTGTAGATAGCTATTGAAACCTACAGATACAAGGCACAATAATTAACCTTTAACACAGCAACCTTCAAGTTCTTACAAGTACACAGTAGTACCCAAAGCATAAGATGTCCCAGCTAGGCCCGAGGTCCTTGCCCATGGAAACCTCGGAAGCTGCGGCATTGTTGCTAATTTGGCCCTCTCGCCACCCCATCGAGGGAGCCACTTCTTCCCGGTTTCCCGGGAGGGGACCACTGTGGTCCGACGTGAGTGGAGTGACCAAGAAGGCAGGCAAGGACTAGAGAATCCTTCAACAATGCTAGCCACGAGCATTATTTTGCAAATCCCCAATCCCACTTGCTAGTGGGCCATAACAGGAGACACATGCAACGTCGTACAACAACAGGATGCGCGTCGGTGTTCACGGAGCTTGAGTCTAGACATCAAGGGTGATACTCTACAGATGGTTGCTCCAGGAGGCATCTACATACCCTCAAACTCTTCCACGTCTGCGAGCGCCCGCGAAACCACCCTAAGAATCTCCTCCGTATCCTCCACCCCAACACTCAACCGAAGAAGATGCTTCGCAATCCCAAGACTCTCCACCCAATCCAGCTCCCTGTAATGCGCAAGAATGACAAACGGAATACACAGCGTAAAGTTCGTCCCGAAGCTCGTCCCCTTGCACACGTCCAACCCATCGTAGAAGACCTCGGCGCTGCGGGGATTCCGAAAGACAATGCTCAGGAGGTGGCCGGATCCGCCGCGTGCGCGACGGTGACGGTTGTACAACGCGGCGGTTGGAACGACTGACGGGTGATTAACGCGTGCGACCGAGGGGTGGCGTGTGAGGAGGTCGACAACGGCCAGGGCGTTGTCGTTTGCGCGCTGAAATCGCGACAGGATATCCGTGCTGTTCTTCTGCAGCGTGATGGCGTCGAGTGGGAAGAGCGTGTCCTCGTAGATTGCGGCAAGACGCGACTTTATGCTGGTGTAGTGGTGTGATTGGGGGTTGAGGACGGCACTGTTAGCCCAATGTTGTTAGCAGGGAAGAGCATTAGTATCGACTTGTGGGGTAGGGTGGCTGTTTTATACCGTCCGGCGGTTACGTTGCCGCCCCCGCTGAACATCTTGGTCAGGCTGGTTACCACAATGTCGACGAACGGTAGGATGTCTGTGTTGACAGCCGTGGAAACGCTGTCGTCGCACACGACAATGAAGTTGTACTTTGTGGCAAGCGCGTGAATTCGGAGTAGATCTGGCGATGCGAGCAGGACGTTCCCTGGAAATTCGCAGAAGAGCGCTTGGATGTGCTGACCGGATGTTAACGCCGCATCTAAATCGTCCAGCTCCTCTGCGCTCCCTTTGTGGTAGAGGGCTATTCCGTCCCAGGCGCCGCGTTCTAGGGCGGTTCTTGTCTCGGTGTAGAGCCAACTATGGGATGTTAGTGTCGTGTCATTGGCCGAGAACACTTGAACTCACCCGTAGCCGATGACTTCATGTTGACCCGGTAGAGACACGAGGGCTCTGGAGACGGTATGGATGGCATTCATGCCGGTCGGGAAGAGGAACACATCCCCAAGACCCGGGGACACGGGGGAGGACCCATCATTATTGTTCTCGGACGTGGCAAGGTGTGCAATCAATCCCTTCAGAGCTTGTTTCTCTGCTTGGCCGGATGGGAGCCCGACCACCGATGGAGAATTCTCTCTTCCACGGGTGCAATAGCCATTATTCGCCGACTCGGACTTCAAATTGTCAAAGACTTCCAAACAGTACTCGGCCTGACGACTGGACATTCCGCAGCCGGCATCTCGCCAGTACCAGAGCACATGGTCCAGGCAGGTTCCGGGGAAAAGAAGGGTGTAGAAGGTCGTCCAATGGTCAGTTTCATCCCCGGCATCCGGCGTCGGCGGGCTGAACCGGACGATTTCCGGGCTTCCAAGGAATTTGATGTGTTTAACCCGTTCATGCTCCGACCGGCGCTGGTGGTGGTGGGAAAAGGAATGCAATGTACTTCATCTGCATTGAGACGGAGGCGGTCGATGACTCGTCGACTAAGAATTTGGACCGCTTCGTGGATGTCGAACCTGAATATGTATTAGGCCTCGATTCCCTTGCCCTGACATCTCCGGGTCTTACCGCGGGTAACCTGTGGTGACTTTCCGTGAGAGATTGCTGGGGCTATTGCATTCGGTATCCCGGCTGTATTTGACTACGGACTGCCACGTCGGCAGCGACACGCTCACGGCCTAGGAAGTAACTTGTAAGGTCTGCTGCAATAAAAATAAACAAAAGACGGCCACCTTACATGCTTCTCTCCCGGAGGGTGCCTTGTACCCAGGGGAAATGCCCGTGGTTTCCAGGGGTCCAAAATGGGATCCATGATGGAGACGACAGTGAGGGAGGAGTGCAGATGCAGAATGCAGTGTGGGTTGATAACACATTGCTAACATCGCCGGAGGGTGCCGTAGGTTCCGATTTCGCTGCTCGGCTCACATGCAATCAAAAGTAAGCGTGATCGCCGGGAATAGACCCAATGACTTCCTTCGAGACAGATGCGGCATTGTACCGAAGCGCCGGTGCTCCTGTACGAGGCTCGGTTTACCTGGCACCAATAGGACTCGGAACTTTGCAGCGGAAATGCAGCAAAAACAAGCCACAAGTCTTCTGAGTCTGCCATCGGAGGCCGCGGGTCTGAGACATCAACTCTAAACTAGACTATATCTGGCAGTTGCCGCTGAGTCCTTGTACTGTGTACATGTACATGTACATACTAGTACTCGTCTGCCGATCGCCCGATGGCGATGCGGGGTCTACACGTGTACTCGGTACGCAATGATTCATTACCAAGGACCAAAGGTACCACAGCATTCCATCTTCTTTCCATCTCAGCTGACCGGGGTCATTTAAAAGACTGCGTTCGGCCTTGTCTTCCAAAACACAGCCCAACTGCAATTCCCAAGCGCCTGCTCTGAAGTACATGCTGGTATTACACAATGTCTCCGCTTGTCACGGCCTTCATCTACGACAGCTTCGACAGCTACCGTTCCCAGGGCTTCAGCATCGAAGAATGCTTGGAATTCGATACAGACGATACCATCGCCGCCATGATCCGGTCGCTCGAAGCATGCGGCCACAAAGTCGTCCCTGTGGCAGGCATAAAGCAGCTCGTTGCTATGCTCGCCGCGGGGAAACACGAGTCGTGGGACCTGGCGTTTCCCACTGCTGAAGGCATGTATGGCGCCGGGCGGGAGGCGCAGGTCCCGGGGCTTCTGGAGGCGTATCAGATTCCGCATGTGTTTTCGGATGCGGCCACCCTTTCGCTTTCGCATGACAAGGGGCAGACGAAGGTAGCTTGTCTCCGGTCCGAATATCTCAAGTAAAGCACGGGCTAATTGTACATGCACAGATGGTCCTCGAGCATCTACCGTCTATGTAATAGAGCTCCTCAAGGCATCGAGATGAGACAATGCACTGTGTACTTTGTCGATCTCACCCCTCTATAGAATAATTCACACCCGGGGCTGAACAACGCCGCAGCAGGACAAATTTCTGACGGACCACGATGAAAGTGGCTGGCCGTTTATTGTAAGAAGCGGTCAAAAGCATCCCCCGGAGTCGGTCACGTTTAAACCTGCTGGCGCTCGAGGGCTGGCCACTTGCTCCCTGGTGAAACCGTTTATTCGTAACATTCGCCATGTCTTTCAGCCTCTGCTCTCGATCGGCACGCCCACAATGTCTTCCTCACCTCACACGAACCATCTCGCAGCGGAACATCACCAAGGCATCAACGCTAGCGGCCAAGCCTGTAGCCACGGAAAAGCAGGTCTTCACTCCGCCACCAGTCGCATATTATTCCGATCAAGGAGAAGAACACTACTGGAAGAAGATACCGAGGTGGCAAGATGCTGGGGTTGATCAATTTCTCAGTCACAAGTGGCAGGTAGGTCCCGCTCCAGAATTGCGGTCGGGAAGCATCTTAACGCTGAACGGAGCAGATGGGAAACACGGTGCAAGGGGCAGCTGCACTCGTCGATTTCCTCTCGTCAGTTCTGCCAGCTACGATCCCCCCGCAGAGAGACATGGAAAGCAGGCTTCGAATCACAGACATACACACACGCGAGGAGTTTATCGAACGGGTCAAAGCGGGAATCAAGAAAGCCCCCATGGCCATTCGTCTGTCGCCTCACATCCCTAGTGTGGTAGACTGGTCGGATCCGTTGAACGACCCGATCAGACGGCAGTTCATCCCGGTTTCTTCGCCGCTGAACATCGATCACCCGATGGCGGTCCTTGACCCGATGCACGAAGACAAGTACTCGCCTGTTGACGGGTTGATCCACCGGTACCCCGACCGTGCCCTGTTTTTCGGTTTGATCTACATCCATGCCCTCTCTAGGTACTAATTAGGTATCCTCTCGGAGCACACCACTGACGCTTCCAACAGCAACGTCCGTCTGCCCTGTGTACTGCCGCTTCTGCTTCCGGTCCTACACAGTCGGCACGGAAACTGAATCCGTCAAGAAGAAGAGATTTATCCCGCATCCGAAGAAATGGGCCCCCCGGTTTGAGTACATCGAGAAGACGCCCTCGCTCAGGGACATTGTCGTCTCCGGCGGCGACACGTACCTTCTCGAGCCCGAGCTGCTGCAGTACATTGGCGACCGCCTGCTCAATATCCCGCATATCCGGCGCTTCCGTTTCGCGAGCAAGGGACTCGGCGTGTCGCCGTCTCGCCTGATCGACCCAAACGACGGCTGGACAGATACCGTCATCGCGCTGGATCGTCGCGCGCGCCAGGCTGGCAAGCATATCTGTATCCATACGCATATCAATCACCCAAATGAGATTACGTGGGTGACGAGGCGGGGTGCCCAGCGGCTGTATGAGGCCGGGGTCACGGTCAGGAACCAGTCCGTGTTGCTAAACGGGGTGAATAATGAGCTCGAGACCATGACAGCGCTTGTTCATGCGTTGGGGGATATCAACATCCAGCCGGTACCTTAATTAACTTTCCCTTCTTCTTCTCTTTTTTCCCCAACTCTCTCTCCTCCTCCGAGTCCCTCCCCTAACTCATTGCACACACACATAGTACTACGTCTACCAAGGCGATATCGTTCCCGGCGCCGAAGACTTGCACACGCCGCTCAGCCACGGTTTGCACCTGGAGCGACATATCCGCGGGCGCATCGCGGGTTTCTATGTCCCGAATTTTATTCTTGATCTCCCTGCGGAGGGGGGGAAGCGGTTGATTCGGTCTGTCGAGAGCTATGATCAGCGTCTTGGGCTGGCTACGTTTTCGGCGCCTGGGCTCATGGGCGAGCCGACCGAGATGCAGTATTGGGATCCGTTATGGTCGCTTGAGCAGGATGCTAGGGAGGAGGTTTTGGAGAGGTGTAAGAGGAAGTAGCCTGTATGTAGTATGGGCTTTGGCGAGCAACTCTAGTACTACAGCGGACCTGACCTCAATATAGCTCTATGTGACACTATTGATTTGTTACAGCTTCTCGTGCTGTTTGGGATATTATCATGGGAGTCGATCTCTGCTCAACCTGAGCCCGCCGCGGATGAAGACGGGGAGGAGTGACGGATGCCGAGTTGGGCATGGCCAGCATTGAGCGGTCGTTGGCTGACACTGCTTTCGAGCACGTCTGACGGTCTGAGCGGAAACTCTCATTTAATCGATAATAAGACTGCTAAACGGCACCATGTCAAAGACGCTGTGGTTGTTGATGTTTGTGACCCCAGTCCGCTTGTATCTTTTGACTTGTCCTCCCCCTTCTCCAACAACGCCCACATCCTGCGGCTCTGCACCACCAACCTCCTCGGATCCTTGCTGGCTAAGGGGTCGGCGTGGGATGTACCGGCTAGCAGCAGACCCTGCCGGCTGTTAGCCAAATCTCGCCACAGCAAAAGGTATGTACCTAATGGCCGACAACAAAGCACCTTCTTCAGCAGCAACGTTGATTTGCCACGGGGAGCTGATGGTGTATCTCGTTGTTTTCCGCTTGGATCCGGATCGTTCGGTAATGGGCTCGAGGGTATTAACCCTCTGCTCGCGTTCCCCAAAGCCGTACCACTGCGGCTGCGGCTCTCCATGGCGGGCAAAAGGATCGCCAATGGGCTTATCGGACGTGGACAATCGGAGACCGTCGTGTGTCCCCGCGGTCTCTGACGGGGGACATAGTCCAGCGAGCTCGAGATGCCCTCTGGTGGAGGGTTTTGACAGGAAGCCAATTGGTCCTGCTGGAGGGTTGGATAAGGTGCATTGGGTGGCGCAGAGGGAGACCTGAAGTTGGCTTTCCGAGCTCGGATGTGGAAGCGCAAGATGCTGTAGTCACATTCACCCCGTCCTCGAGGAACGGTATTTCTTCGGCGAGGGGCTCAGCAGAAGGGAAATGCAGTAAAGAGATATAGTATAAGAAAGTACGGGACATGAAAACCATCCGGGCCTTTAATGGAGGTCCTTTGGCGTTGGGCTCCAGTTCTCATCCCTCCGTTCCCCCGTCTTGTTGCTCCCCGTGCTTGAGCAGTCACTGTGGTTGTGGATTCTCCCCCCGAGCTCCACGTCATGGCCTTCGCTGCCGACCTGTGTATCATTGCCGGTCATCAGCACTAGATCGTCGCTGAAACGACGGCGCACGGGATGCTGTGGCATTACTATCTCCGTCTGTTGGGAGGTGTCGGCCTTTTTGGACAATGACCGGTGCACGCAATGAAAAAGCGGGCGTAGAGTAACAACCGAGGCACAGCTGATGCCGACATTGGTCTCAACCAGGCCGTAGATGGCGCTGGGAACCTTGTCCCAGGACGGGTCGGCTGAGGTAGTTGACGGATATAGCGTGTGTAGTCGAATAATCGAGATGATACAGGCCCTAGAGACACAAAGTAAGTGGCTGGATACCTCGCCGAAGGAGAGCTGGGTGACGTACGATCCGCCGAAAGCCAAAACAACGCCGATCAGCACCCGCTGTCGCAGGGGTGCGTTTGAATGGCGGAGGATGTAGAGCGGGGTCAGGAGGATAACAAAATCCATCACCATATTCCAACCCTGGGATGCAAACATGAACCAGGTATTGTTGTAAATATCACACCTCGCCCCTGGGATTCCGGGGGTCCATTGGGCGTGGAAAGGGATGCAGCGGACCATGCGCAGGACGATGAAGACCAGGTACCCAGTGCACAAGACGGCAATAAGGACATGGCATAGTCGCTTATCCGAAGGCATAACGCTGACGCGGGCATATTGCAGCAGAATGGACAACTTGAGGAATAAGTGTGTTAAAGAGTAGAGTTGGGTAATGGCGATGCCGACCTGAGTGCAGATTACAGTGTCAGCCATGGCGGGAAGAAGCGTGAAGGAGAATCGTCTCCCTACCTTGACGAACTCGACCATCTCAGCGGCAGTGATGGTTTCTATATGTCGTCCACTGCCGTGAACAACAGCTAAAGCAGAGTCAGGAGCAGCCTTCCCACCGGAGGAGTCGGCAGCGGATCAACACACCCAATCCGTTGAACACGGACATGAGCACGGTGGCGGCCTGCACATGTTATTAGCACGGGCTTGGTTCCCGCCTGGGGCCTTGGGCCAGGAGACTCTCATACCAAGGCAACAACGATGCTGAAGTCTTCCCAGAAATGCTTCTTGATCAGTGCGAGCCGCGTGTAGATGCGCAATGCTGTGAAGATGACGGCAAAGATTGGGCAGACGATGGCAGCCGTGATAAGCTGGTAACCCCGGGACTCATGCCACCGGCCGGGGTCCGGCGCCAACGCAGCGTCGGTAGCTGGCATTGTGGAAGCAGAGGAGGACTGGCGGCCGCAGCATTGGCTCCGAGTCGCGCGTTCGAACGGTTCGGTGAAGCAAGCCCAGCGCCAGAAGAAGGCAATATCGGGGAGGAGCCGGTGGGAGGAGCAAGGCGGCCGTGCCGGACGTGTCGGACTCGGAATATCTCTCGCATCTTATCGTGCTGCCAAGACATATGTTGCGGTGGTGATCGACCCCCCTGAGAAAGGGGGTTCTCAATCAGGATCCAGCTGTGATCAGGCAAGGATCCCTCCCTGTAACATATTTTATGCCAAGAATCCGGGATAATTCCGTAACACCCGGTGACCAGGGTGCCAGGTCGCAAGGATTTGCAAGCTCTTCATCAGCACCACCACCGAACTCACCGAACGCGTCGAACCTCGGTGGCTGCCAGCTCCCAATGAGAGCATGAGAGCCCGGGCCGGACCAGAGGCTTTCCCCGACATTGCAGGGACTCCAGGGGGCAATGCAATAATCGCGGGCCGAATCACAGGTACGGCCCAGGTTGCTAGCTCACGCCATCGGCAAGTTCTACCAAATGAGGCCTAGGCATCACAAAGCCTCCGGATGCTGCCGCGCAAAAAAGAAGGTAGCATCGAGTCAACCGCCAAGACCGGCAGCTCGGCGGCACAGCAAGGCCTGCCCTCCTCTAATGTATGCGACTAATTACACTCTCAAGCAGCCACCCCCCCGCCGAGTCCCTCCTGGCCCACTGAGGGAGGCCAACTCTAGCAAGGACCGCCATACTTGTCCGCGATTGCCACAGGCGCAACATACGACGCGCTGGGCCCCGTGGCGTTGCCAAAGACAACAATCTGGCGGCTCGATTCCGTGTATTTGGGCCAAGTCTGGCCGTTGTGGTCGCGGGGGCCCGCCGACGGGTTGGCAGCGAAGGAGACCCAGAAGGCTGTTTGGAGAGGGGGTTAGCTTTCACGCCCTTCTCTTTTTTCCGCAATGGGTTACTCAGGTCGTTATAGCTTACCTTCCATCGCGTAGCTCGTCTGCCACTCGAGCTCGGTCGAGTTGCCGCGGAACTGGGCGTGTGTGCCAAAGACAATGGGGATGTCGGCTGTCTCTTTGGTTAGCCCATGTCTACTACGCTCATCTGCACTTCAGGGATAGAGAGGAAGAGTACGGACAACTATGCATGCCGCCAAGCCAGTACCGAGGCGTGATGTTACTGAAGTTGCCCGAGTAGAGATAGCCATACGTCGTCAGGCCGTACGCGCTGCGGTTACTGCACGGGGTTTGGTTGGTTAGTACATAAAAGCCCAACACCCACCGGGAGGTTAGATATACTCACACTATCTCGCGCGTCACGCCGCACGCCAGTCCCCCGCTCCCCGGGGCGGCAGCCCCGTCCGGCGCCGTCGTGGCGTTGATATCGAAGGGCAGGAACGCCGCCGCCTCGTTGTAGGTGAAGCCAGTGATCAGTGGCTACGCGTCGAAATCGAGTTCCGAGTCAGCTTGACATGGTCCCTGCTGCCAGTTATGCTGCCGCCGGGAGAGAGAGACAACGTACCACCTTGGCAACCAGCCCTTTCTCGAGCCGGTCCGTCAGATTCGCAAAGACGGTGACGTTGTCAGCTATGGGGCGGAAGAGGCCACGGTTGGGGTCTGTGCTAGCTTCTTTGACCTTCTGCTGCAGCACCAGCGCGTCGATATTTTGCATGCACGCGAGCTCCGCGGTAGTGGTGAGGTTGGCGCACCCAGCCGTCTGCGCCAGGTCGCTGAAGAGCGAGCTGCTGGTCGGGTTGGTGGTCGTCGTGCCGCCCGACGAGGCGATGAAGCCACTGACAATGGGTGTCTCGGGGTACGCGTATGCGTACGTCAGGACGGCATTAGAGCCTGCGGACTGACCATAGAGAACCATGCGGTTGGGGTCTCCTCTATTTCATTTATCAGCGAGTCCTTTTCCGCCCTACAGCAGGGCAGTTGATAAGTGGGAGAGAGTGAAGAGACTGCGGAAACGTACCCAAATCCCGCGATGTTGTCTTTGAGCCACTCGGTACTGTGTTAGAGTGTCAGTGGCATACCCTGTGTGTCTCAGGGGCTGAATTCGTACGCAAGTCTGATGTCCATGAGCCCAGCGTTCTTGTTGGCGGCCGGCGAACCCGGGAAGCCGAATACGCTGAGGCGGTAGCTAACAAACAGACAGGGAATTAGCACATCACCATCCTAAAGAGCCCAGAGATAGAGTCAACAACATACTTGAAGGTAACAACAATATGCGTCTGCGTCCTCTGGATCCACTGGTCCGGAACCTGATACGGTGCATGGCCGCCGCCCTCCTTGAACCCGCCGCCGCACACCCAAATGATGACGGGCACCTTCTTCTGGACAGGCTTCCGGGGGCCCCAGATGTTGAGATACAGACAATCCTCGCTCTGGGGGTCGGTGTTCTGAAACTCGGGCACGAGCTCCCAGAAGACGCCCGTCTTGCTGCCACTGCTCTGGAAACAGATGGGCTTGTAGGCCTTCGCGTCGGCGGTGCCGTAGTTGGGCGCTTTCTCGGGAGGCATGAAGCGCCGAGCCCCCACCGGCGGCTGGCCGTAAGGAATGCCGAGCCATTGGTTCACGTCAGGGACCGTGGAGTTGACGAGACCCGTGTAGGTGCCGCTGGTCGTTTTGACGGCGAGACCGCATTCGCGCCGCTCGCTGCTCGTATCCCGGGCCCCTGCGAGGGAGCCCAGCAGAATATACGACGCGACGACTTGAAACCGCATGGCGATGGCGTATGAGGTATGAGCGGGTTGATTCTCAAAATACTAGTAGGTACCTGGTAGGAAGAGAAGCAGAAGACTCCGTGATCATTCCAAAGCGGTGAACAAACTGAACCTCATCTCTTCTCGCCAGGGGACCCGGGGTGGAGAAGATCCATCGGTGTTCCTAGCTCAATCCTGAAGCAGTTAACTATGCCCATCTGACCCAAGCTCGCGGGAGGGGTAGGGTAGGGGTGCGCCCCGCACTGCCCTGACTGCGGGCAGTCTCTCTCGTTATTAGTGGCGCGGATAACCAAGGGTCGCCACAAACTATATAGCCAACTAAACAAAGTTCAAAGAAATATGACGATGCATGATGTCCCGCGGGGCCTTCCTGAAGTCTTTGACTTCCCGTTTCAACGGCCCAACCACTTGTGAGTTGGACACGGCTAATCATGCAATCACCTCCCAGCCTCCAGGGCTCATCAACCCCCCTGCGGCATTGCCAAGGAAGACCCGTAACGACCATCCACCGCGAAGCTTCCAAGGAGACCAGGTGGCCCTGAAGGAGAACTTACCCATCTTGCCCATGCTTGCGCCATGTTGTAGCGGGACACGGACTCTTGGCGGCGAAAAACCACTCGACTGTCAATATCACCACGGCCGTCACTATAACCGCGCCAATACCAGCACCTGCAGCTCGGTTGCTGCCTGTCGCCCCCCCACTGGAAGCGCGCCGTCGTCGATACTCCATCGCCCGTCAGGATCGGCATCATGACTGAAACCCAGTATATATCCCTGCCATGCGGGGTCTATGAAACCTACCTAGGTACCTTAGCGGAGAGGCCCCCCTCTAGACATACTGTCACCGCACTAGCAACAGACTGTCAACAGTGAAAATTAGCCTCGACACACATGGGCTATTGCAAGTCTATTTAGTGATTGTTTGAACCGAAACCCTGTCTTTATGAATATGAAAAATTCATTAGACAGGGTGGTGCATGATGTCTAGAGTATTATGATGTCCAGGGTATCATGATGTCTAGCAATGTCTATAACCCTAACCCTAGTTGACCCTAACCCTGATAGGGAAAGAAAAAAGAAAAAAAGAAACTTTTTTTCTTTTTACTTTTCTAGGAACCTATTTTTTATTAGGCCCTTGAATAGTAAATAAAACCAACGACGAAGTGTGAATCGAACGAAGGCACTTTACATAAAGAGCACAGCATCTGACCACTTGGCCATTTGCAGATTTTAGAAGTAATAGATATGTTCCTTCCCTACGTTAACATCCTCTAGACGGTAAAGGTTAGGAAGGTGATATTCTGGGCTGTCCAGTTAGATAGAATGACCAGCCTAACCTAATGTCGTATCAATAAGACTATACTATAGAGTCTTAGTTATATTGATATTTAGGGCTGTCATTAGATAGCTAGATATATCACAAGCTATACAGTCTACATCAAACATGTAGGCTCATTAGCCCTGATTTTATGACCAGACAAATGAAGTGGGAAACATACTGGTGACATGTATGTCAACAGTATTGCCGCAAAGCATCATCATGTTACTTTCTCAACATACTTACCACGACCCCCCCTCCCCCTGCTAGGTAGTCTCGTGCCTGTGAGCCCTGAGTCCGATGTCAGTTTTTAGTACAAGTCCGGCGAGGTAATATGTTTGGACTGATGGTTCTAGCAAAAGGTCACGGGTCAAAGACAAGAGTGTGTGAGTGAAGTGAAAGGGGTATGTCTACAGCTGTATGCTACGTACTGAATACCGGCTTCAACCCATTTCTCGTTGCCGTCAAGGGCTTTGACACGAATGCTTTCTTGGGCTGCAAAATCCGCATTGTATTTACACTTGTTAGCGGCTTCTTCTGACACCTTTTGCATCTTCTTGGCCGCTGAGAGAGCATCAACCCTGGCTTCGAGGGCGTTGTAATCAGTTTTCGGCATCATAGAAGTCCAAACCCGAGTTTCGGTATCATTTTTGTCGCGCTTCTTTACCTCGTGAGATTGGATCTTGCGCTCCCTCAAAGTCTTCCTCCCATTCTCGACTATTTTGATGCGGGCCAATATCTGCTTGAAGTCCTCATCAACATCCTTGAGTTCCGCAAGGCAAACATCATCGGAGAGCGCAGACTTTTATGTATGTACGAGACCGCAGACTTGTCGGAGCCAACGGGGTCGGGACGAGGAGTGGTAGCAGGAGGAGAAGCGGCAGTGGGACGAGACATGATGAGCACAGTTGGGGTGGTTGTTGGTTTAAAAGTGGGAGGAGACCTCGCGGCCTCCCTGGCTGCGATCAGTCGAACCATGAGAGCCATGAGTATTGTCTCAATTGTTCCGTTGGGTCATGGAAGCACCCTTACCCCTTAGCTACAGCGAAGATGAGACAACACTAGGGCTCACCACAGCCTTTGGTTGGGTTTGTATTAGATAGGTACTTACGTTACTAACTCTAGCACGTCAACCTGTGCTCTGGGGCGAGCCACGAAGTACGACGGGGGCACCGTGCCTTGGGGTCTTCCAACCGTCTCGTGTGGTCCATCACGCGGGCCGGCTCGCCCCCTGCGTTTTCCAAAACACCGCCCACGGTGTTAATTTAGTAGCTTGCATGTTTTTAGACGGTTTCGTTGTTTCCTTTTGGTCCGAAACTTGGGACGAACGAGGCCGCATACTACAGTGGTAGCAAGGACGGTGATGGCACCGACCATGGTCATAGGGCCGACGACAATTTCAGCAAGCACTGACTCCAGACTCAAACTTTATCCTCATCCCTGGAGAGTCTACCCGCCGAGTTGAGAGACCAAGCCATCTCCAACGTGCCAGACCTCCCAACACTACTCTCTCATTCTCGCCTCTCCTGTCCCAGCATCACTCGAACCGCAACAGCCTTCTCCGCACTTGTCTTGACTGCGAACTGGACGGCTTCTTCGTCAACACCTACGCCTGCGTCATGTCCCGGGTGTGCGAGAGCCCTCTACCGATACCACACTTACCAGCACCTCTTTGGCCGGAACAAGGGCAAATGCCGTGGCCGGTTCCGCCATCATGTTAGTAACGTAGAACACCTTTGACCCTAATTACCAGGTAGGTATACCGCCTTGTCTAAACTACTGTATTTGGATAACTCGAGCTACACCGGTAACTAAATCAAGGCGCTCCTCTCCAAGATCCCTGTTTTGTACTTGGCTCGCATTTCGCACAGCTTTATCATCGTCTATAAGGGGTAATTCTCGTAATCATGTCCACCGGGATACGATCCAACGCGAACCATTCCCAGTCCCACATGTTTTCCGACCGGACACCCAGATACTCCCGTACGTCTCTCGCTGAAAGAAACAGAGAACCGTTACGAGAATCCTGCCAAGCTGGGAGCTCCACAGTCTTGTGCTCGAATGCAAGGCTCAAGTGTGTTGGCAGCAAGAAGCTGGAACTTATTTGCGCGACAAAAACCCCTGTGTGACCTGAATCGACATGGCACTGCGCGCGGACCTTAGCCCTGTCTGAGTTGAAGGTCAGATCAGCAACTATTATTGACAGATTGGCACTACCATACCCTCAGTATCAAACATGGATATGAAGGGGCTTTCTTGAATTGGTCTGGCCCGCCAATTCAAATGTTCGTAGAACTTCGTGGGATTGACCCAATAGCTGAAATCCGTCCAATAATGGGCATTGGACTCAAATCCAGCAATGTCGTCATAGATGGTGAATGACTGTTGGTCCTGAACTCGATAGAAGCACGGCGGTGGCCGGTCTAGTGGTGGATTCATTGTCCCTGCAAGTTGTGCAGTGCAAGTTGTCGAGGGAGAGCGAGCACGGTAAGGAAGAGGAGGCCCATACTATATAAGAGCCAGATCATGTCCTGAGTGCCGGGAATCGGGAGCACAGCAGCATGTACATACCAGTTGATTGGGTTGTGCTACGCACACAAAGGAGGGGTAACCGACCGCGGAGCTTTCCATTGTGTAGCTCTCGTCCTTACCCCATTACCTGCCATACAGCCATCCACAAGGCCTAAGCTGCATACCTGCCTGTCCTGCATCTCCCCGTGCCCCTGAGACCTTCGCCCCGTGCATGACCAGCATCTGCACCGCGATGACGGTGCCGGCTGCTTCTTTGCCTGTTACGAGCGGGGTATTAAATTGTGGGATGGTTGAGTAACGCTGTAACGTAGATAGCGAAAGGAGTCCGTCTAGACTTCAAGTTGTCGCAAGGTTGATTGGAGCTTGGGCATGAATTGGTGCCTAACTACGTGTGAAAGCGCGCTTTCCGGAGGGGAAGCGGGATGGTGTTAATATGTCCCCGCTAAATCAGGTAGCTGGGTTGGTCGGCATTGAATGGGGACATTGGGGAGGAGTACCCGTCCTAACGTGACAACGACGTCCTCAAGACCTGCCCGATGAAATGGCCATGTCAGAGGTCGTTGGACCGGCGGTATAAGGGTTGTGACGTACCGAAATCTCAAGGTAGGTGCCGAAGAGCAGCCAGCGTGGAAGTGCGAGCGCGGCTATTCCGTATATAACTCGATGCCAATGTGAGCGTTTGTTTACTTTGGGCCCTGAGCCCCTGGATGCCCCAATATCCGCTCTCACCCTCAACCTCGCGTCCCCTTACCTTTCTAGGCTAGCAGGTAGGTAACTAAATTTATTTTCAGGAACAGGCCTAGCCCAAAATAGCCGAATTCTAATTTCCAGGCAAGGGCACTGCAGATTCCCCGCAAATGCAACCCGAACTCTTAACGTTGGAAGAAAGAAGTAGTCCTTCGTCTAACCATCCACCACCTCACCCAGTACCCGCCAGCCGCCACAATTAACGGTAAACTCGCCAGCATGTCCATCGACAAACTCGGGAAGATTCCTCGCGAGTTTAGCGCATGTTATTCAGTTCCCCGTCACGAACGGAACCCCTCCTTAGATCCCTGGGCGGTGTCGATATTGCAGGAACTGGAGCATCACATGAACAACACCCCGGAATCTACCTACGGTTAGGGCTCTTGGGGTTTTACAAGTAAGCCTCCTGACTCTTCTGACCCCTAGCGGGAAAGTGACCGTGACTGATCAAGGGGCGCAAAGTCCTCCGCACCGTGTACGACGAAGAATCCGACGCCAACTTCCCCGCAGCGGTCGAGAAGATCCGGCGGTGGGTGACAGAGTACTGGATCCACTATGAACGCGTTGCCGGGCACGGAGAGCTGGCGATGGAGGAGGCCGCAAAGAAGTGCGACACGTCCGCCAACGAAGCCTTGGCCGCGAGGTTCCGGCTCGAAGTCGTCGAGGACAAGGAGCGGTTGGACATGCCAGACCTCAAAACGGCCACAGCCGACGATATTCAGGCCCTTTGCAGTCGGTTTGACGACTGGGTGGTCAGCGTGGGAGAGGACCCCGAATCCATGGCCTCCTGCCAGCCCCAGGCTCGCCGTCTTTCTCGTCATTGACGCCGCGTCTCTCCAGGATCTTATGACGGTGCCGGATGACATGCCGCCGCTCGTGGTTGCAGCTGACAGGGAGGCGCTGATACGTCGGCGACATTCGTTCAACGAGGGGTGTCTGTGGTTAGTGGACAGTCGTGCGGTCAGGCATCGTTGTAAAAGCCGCCCGTCCGATCAGGAGGACCCCCATCGGGGCTGGATGGAGATTCGGGTGAGCTCTATGGAAAGTGCATAGTCGCGCGCCCTGTTTCATATAAGCGAAGGGGATGACGGTACGATCCTTGAATGCGCTCCGTCGTCGGACGGATCCGGCCGCGTTTGGTACTAAGAAATCTGACAGCAGGTGTACTCCACCATCCTGACTTCTCGGTTCCCCCGAAGTTCGTCGACTAGTGGAAGCTTCCTCTGACTCGGGACCTTGCGTTATATTACCGACATTACCGGCCGGTGATAACGCAGCCTCCTTCTGTTCAGATATTCCACTATCTACCTAGTTATGGGAGGCTTTGACGTACCTTGATCTGTTGAGGTCCTTGGCCGGCTCGCCAAAGTTACCCCGAATCGATTCCTGATGTTATGCTCTCGTGTCAAACCGACGATCTTGGCCTTGTCGATCGCTTTCTTCACTCAACCTACATCGTTACCAACAACTCGAAGTGCCTGGCTGACGGCCTCGACGGTGGCAACAACCGGCTGTCCCCCCATCTATGCCGTTGTTTTTAATATCAAGGCGTCCTAGCTCGGGTTTAGAAACAGAACACTTGGTGTGATAGTGGTTTACCTGCCAGCAGCGAGGTTCGTATCCCAAACAATCGCGAACGGCAGCGTGGTCCGTCCATTAACAGCCTCAGCCAGCCCGCAACCCCGCTCGACGTTTGCAACGCCTTACTTGGATTTGCCAAAACATTTACTCTTCATGCTGGGTGCCTATTCTCTCTCCAGTCCACGTCGTTGCTCTTTTGATCTCTTGCATCGCTGGACGATAAACTTTCCCGACAAACCGGACCACTAAAGCTTCTCAAGGATGGTTTCCGAACCTGGGACGTCGGGCCCCGTTAGAAGCGGTACCAATGCACTTCCGAGCCCGACCGATGACGCCGATGAGCCCAGCGTCACTGTTTTGTGGGAAGCCCTCAACTCTGCGAGACGAGATATCATGACGACTCTGTCCACCCCGGCTTTTGAATCTGACCCTGTTGGCCAACATGCCATCGAACTTGTTCAGCAACTTCAGAGGGGATACGACCGTTCGCAGTTGCTTTATCCGAGTTACCGCATCAAGGGCATTTTGAAACAACATCTCGATAATCTGGTGCTGCTCCAGGCCGAGCTTAAGACAACGCCCGCGGAGTCTGGGATAAGACTCAGAGTTGGTCCAAGATACAAACGTGTTGCAAACTCGCTCATGGCGCGACTCTCAAAAATCCGGGCTCTGGCGGATGAGTTTAACTCGGAAATAAACATGCTGCAACTTGTTGGAATCCATAGAACGTAGGTAATTCCAGCACTGCAAGGGGGCGGGAGGTTGCTTGTATGTGCTAGTGGTTGCCTTCCCAGGCTGAACTAGTTTCCCTATCCAGCACTCACCTGTGCTATCACATACTATGACACCTGGTCCGAGAAGATGAAAACTCAAACTAACGCCGAACTGCTAGAATCGAGATCCCTTCGCCGAAGATAGTAAATGTGGATATCCGCCACCGGCTTCATCGGTTGTGGTCCCGATATGCCCAGGGAAGCATCGAGATTCATTCTGGGAACGAGAAAACGCGATTTCCGGGTTCAGGAGAATGGTTCTTAGCCTCTCCCGAGTATGGTGACTGGGTTTCCCACCCCGGAACGACGCTCTTCGCCCCCGGGATTCCTGGCTCGGGAAAGTCAGTAATGACGTCTGTCGTCATCAACAACTTGCGATCCAGGTTGGGCCCCGATGACAGAGTTGCCTGGTTCCATTTCAATCCGGCGTGGCGGGAACCAAACGAGGACATGGCCGCGGCGAGTGCGGTGATAGCCACACTCGCCCTACTACTCTACGACGGTACCGCTAGCCTTCCAGAGGATATCGTGCTGCTCTTGGAGGAGAAGCTGGAGCCGCGGCCAAAAGCCACAACGGCAGATCTCTCCCAAATCTGCCGGGCTCTTAGAGCCCCCGCGAGCAGAGTATTTCTCATCTTCGATGACGTAGACAACGCGTCGGAAGATGTTCGAGCAAAACTGTTCCCGCAGCTTCAGGGTCTCCAGAGGGTCCTGGGCCTCAATATATTCGCTACAGCACTACTCGGCGCCGGCGTTAACGAGTTATTCTCTCGCAGTATTTCGCTAGAGCTTCGAGCCTCGACCGACGACTTATCCGAATATCTCCATCACAGTATAAATTCAAATCCAAGTCTTCGAAGACTTGTAGACGGCTCAAAGATCGACAAGTTACGGGAGAGAATGGTTCAAAGGACGGTAAATATAAGTGATGGGATGTAAGTGGACCCTTCGTCTCCAATTTGTTGATTTCGTTTAAGATTTAAGCCTTGTCTGACATGACGGGGCATCTTAGGTTTTACTTCGCGCACCTCAGTGTTCAATCGTTGGAGTCGTTGGCGAGGCGGGCGAGTTGCGGTGCTAAAATCAGCCTGAGCGCAGTGGCGAATCGCTGTATTGGTAGGGAGCTCGACCCTATCTACGAGGGCCTGGTGTCCCGGCTGAAAGCTGAGTCTAGCAACTGGAAAGCTCTTCTCCCGTGGGCTACCCTCTCGAAGCGGCCGTTGTCCCTTTCTGAACTCCGACACGCGTTGGCAGCCGTCGAGGGAGATTTGGCCTTGGACGACGATGGCTTGTAAGATGTGAAGAGTATTATGGCTATGTCTGGAGGCTTGTTTATCCTCCGGAATGTCAACGACGTTCCCGTCCTTTAATTCTGTTACGGGACTGCTGCGGACTTCTTCAAACGTACCGAACCAGCCGGAGCACACGAGTGCCATTTGAGCCTTGCTCATGCGTGCTTGTATTACATGTCCCTACCGGCTTTTGCCACTGGCCCACGGCAGACGGACGAGCAGTATGTACAGCGCGTCGCCTCCTACCCCTTTTACCAGTATGCGTCCAGATACTGGGCCGCACATCTCAAGGACGTCGGCGATCTGGCTTCGCAGTCGGCGCTACAAACCCAAGTGCTCAGCTTCCTCGGCAACCGAGCATGCGTTGCTTCCTCGGCCCAGGCTCTTATGCGGGCATCCGGCCACGGCCTGGCTGCACCGACAGTCATGAGCCCTCTCAGCCTCGTGTCGTATCTCGACTTGCCCGACCTCGCATCTTCTCTTCCACCAGACGATGAACAAGGGAGCAGCCTGATTCACTGGTCGGACTCGCTGGGCAGAACCCCGCTGATGTGGGCAGCTTGCGGTGGCAGTGTTCTTGTCGTTCGTCTGCTTCTGGATCGGGGTTCTGTCAGGGATTATGTTGACAATGTCGGGGAAGATGCATTACTCCTCGCCATTCCTCAAGGACACACGAACGTCGTCCTCGAGCTCCTCGAGCAAGGGCTTCCGATTGAGGCGCCTACTACCAAATCGCCATTGATCCGGGCTGCCGAGTGCGGCCACCGTGGTATCGTCCAGATACTGCTTGACCAGGGTGCAATACCCGGCAGTGTTCTGGAACACGGCGAGACTGCGATGCACAACGCAGCTGCGAACGGTCATTTGGAGGTGCTCGAAGTTCTTATTCACCCGGCTGCATCGTGGGGTTTTGGGCTGGACCATCAGAATCACGAGGACGAGACGGCGCTGTTTGCAGCAGCTTTCAACGGCCATGCCGAGCCAGTCAAGATTCTTCTCAAAATACAGGACAGCGTGGACAAGGTAACAAAGGTGTGGTGTCGTTCGGAAAAGGACTTCTTTTCCGAAGTTCTCCAGGAAAGGGGGTTCCCGAATCTGCCGTCGTCCCCGATCCATCGACAGCTCTTGTAAGACCGCCCTTTCTTAACCCACAAGTACTAGGTATGCAGCCACCCCGAGCACGAGACCGTCGCTAATAGCCATTGGCCAGCGTATTCACAAAACCCCTGAGCGCTCTTCCTGGCGTCAGAGGCTATTTGTTCCCGCCTCACCCCAAACGCAAACCGCCGATGATAACATTCTCCAAATCGCCGAGTGGCGGTGTCGATTACACAATTTGCTCTAACCCCCCTCCGGATCCTTCCCGCCCAGCGTATCCCGAGATAATGATGATCAAGTGAATCGTTATGAAGCAGCCCGACACAGATAGCAGAACGGGAGAGAGTTGGAAAAGCGTTTCTCATTTCAGCACCCTGCCCAATGGATGGATCCCCGATGACGGACTCGATTTCTTCAAGCAGTTCCTTGACGAGCTCCGGACGATGTGGTTACGGAGCTGTGAGAGCGGAGAGGACATCCTCGCCCGATCGGTTCGTACCTCCTCCTCCCCTCGGTCCAACGTACCGCTTCCGGCTGTGGTCTGAGCCTGGAAAGGGCTCTTTGTTAACATACATTGCGCTGGACACCAGAGAAAGGCTGTGCTTCAGAAAGGAGGCACCGACCAATACATGATACAGCGTCTTCTCGCGGATGCTAGCCAGTGGTTGGAGTTTCAAACCGATCTCCAAGCTCATGTCGAAGGCGTTCAAATCCAAGTATAAAGGTTTCGATGCTGATGATCAAGCCCTAAACGAGCTCCCGGGCATCATCCGCGACTTCGCAAACCTCATCGGCCAGAGACTTGAGGGGCTCAATGCAAAGTCACAAGAGCTGATCCAGATAGTATGTCCGAGTAATCCATCTGCCGGGACTGTAACAACTTCTAAACCAAACCCCTCCTCCTCGTCCATATAGGAATTCAACCTGACATCGATCGCTGAAGCCAAGCACTCCACATCGACTAACAACAGCATGAAGCGACTGACTTGGATCACGGTAAGGCTTCCACAAGGCCGGTTTAACAGCATTACTATCAAGAAGGCCACTAATTTGTATTATTCACCCCGATAGTTCATCTTCCTCCCTCTCACGTTTATTTCGGTACGCTTTAACCCATTTTACAGCGTGCTTGATACGAGCTTAACCAATTGAGATTAGACCTTGTTCGGGATGAACATCAATGTTCTCGACCCGCCGCCCCCGTGGTGGTGGTATTTACCGCTCGCACTTGGGACTATGTTCCTGACTGTGAGTATATGGATAATCTTTAAGAGGAATGAAACGGTGAGAGATCCTTTTTTTGACGCCATTACGGGACTTTCAGGGATCAAGGCTCCATACTGACTGTGATGGAATTTCAAGCTTGAGCACGACTTGGAACAAAAGTTTGCATGGTTGATCAAGGCTCAGAAGAGGGGGAGGGAAGAGTTCCAGGCAAGACGATGGTAAACCAAATGTTGTGGAAGTTGCAGGACAAGTAGCATTGCGTCCTAGACGCACAATCTTTCCTCCAGCCCCCGTGCCACATCCCTATGGCTGTTGCCGACCTCCAAGGTCTGTGACCCGCAAGACGCAAATCCCGATGCCTACCTGTAGTCTCCCGACTTTGGGCACTAGTACTGCTATGTCTAATATATTCCCCGAAACCTTACCCGAGAGGCTTGGAAGCTCGTACTTGTGATCCTTCAACAACTCCCAAGTCCCTAGGATGCCCTGGCTTTCTTATTACTGATTAAGAGGATGGCACAGTCGAAGCCATCCCTCATTCGACAGCGATACCACTGCAACACGCTGCCCCGCTCTCTCTGCGGACCGGACCGAGCTCTCAGTGGTGCCAACATTCACACCAGATTCACACCGCTTGACGAAGTAATTACTAGGCATAAAACCAACCTTCAATCTGTAGTTGGACGCTCCGCCGTGTGTGACAGACAGGCGGCTGCGAGGACCAGGTATCTCGGACTCTCTGGTTGGTGGTGATAACGGGTGCGTCCGAGCGCAACGCTGTCGGGTGAGCTGCATCCGGTGTCCCCGGGGATAATTCTCGAGCATCATCTAGGTCGGTATGCAGGACTTGGCACAATCAACGGTCTCGGCATATATTCCGCCATGCACAATGGAAGCAGTATCCCGAACGGCGTCACACCCGGGCAACGTGAGCGAGGCAAAGCGCGGTATGTATGTACATACCTACCTACCTATGTGTACCAAGTTACCTTACTTTCAATTTCCACTTCTTGATAATACTCCGTAGCGAGACACTGGAATCCGTCACTCGTCGATTCCAGCTTTAACCCTGCATGCTGACGCAAACGTGTCCGTCCCCCCGCTCTTACAGGCCGCCGATACGTGAATTTGCTACAGGGAAAGTGATAGTCGCAAGTGCCCAGCCAGTAATACGTGGGCTCTTCACAAATTGACCCAAGGGCCAAGGTTAATATAATCCTGCGGTGGCGGCTGACTGTGCACAGCGCAGCACCTCGGTACCATGTCAATATAGGCAGGGAGATAGAGAGAGAGAGGAGTGAGGGGGATCCATGACAAGCAAGTAAAAAGCTCCAGACCCGCCACTGCTTGAAACTCTGGCTGGCACTTCCCTACTGTGACCGCGTCCCGCCTTAACAATGGCGCTCGTCATCACCGCCGTCTCCATCGGCGCCATCGGCGCCCTCATCATATGGGACTTGTTCACACGCATCCGCAACTGGTACCGACTCCGCCATATCCCCGGCCCTGCCACAGCGCGATGGAGCAAATTCTGGCTTGTCCGGCGGCAATTCGGGGGTCGACTGCTCCAGCATCTCCGAGACACAACCAAGAAATACGGTAAGTAATAATTCCCATAGCGCCGAGTCTCAACATCGACTAACTCCCCAATTAACACACCCCCAGGCCCCGTCGCGCGCATCGGCCCCCGCCACGTCGTCGTCTCGGACCCGCCCGAGATCCGGCGCATCTGGTCCATCCGCTCGGGCTACGCCCGCTCGTCGTGGTACGCGGGCCTCCGCTTCGACCCCAACCGCGACTCCATCCTGACCATGACCAACAACAAAACCCACCACCGCGTCCGCTCGCGCCTGCTGCCCGCCTACCAGGCCAAGGGCATCACCGACCAGGAGCAGGTGCTCGACGAGCAGGTCGCCAAGTTTGTGGCGCTCATCGAGCGCAAGTACCTCTCCACGCGCGCGACGGGGGCCGCGGGGGGCGGGGGAGTGGCTAGTAGGCTGCGGCCGTTTCAGATGGGGCGGCGGTTTAGCTATTTCACGCAGGACGCCATCTCGGCGGTCGAGTTTGGCAGGGCGTTTGGGTACATGGATGCGGATGACGACTTTTATGGCGCGATTGATGCGCTTGAGGGCATGCTGATGCCGTGCGCCCTCATGGCGCTGCTGCCGCCGCTGGTGTGGCTGGTGACGTCGCCGCTGTGCAAGCCGTTTATGCCCAAGAAGACGGACAAGACTGGGGTGGGGAGGTTGTTGGGGGTTATTGACGAGCGGGTGAGGGTGAGGTACGGGGAGAAGAAGGTCAGGAATATGGATGTGCTGCAGGCCTTGGTGGACTCGGGGTTGCCGAGGGAGGAGGTCGAGGCCGAGGCGCTGGTGCATTTGCTGGGCGGGACCGACACGACGGCCGGGGCGTTGAGGAATACCGTGTTCTTTCTCTCGACGAATCCGGTCGCGTATCGGAGGCTGCAGGATGAGATCGATGGTGCCGTGGGGAGGGTGACGCGGCCGGTGATTTCGGACGCCGAGTGCAAAGAGCTGAGGTTCCTACAGGCTTGCATCAAGGAATCGATACGCTGCTGGCCGCCTGTTTCAGGGCTGCAGGGAAAGATGTCGGATGTGGACGATGTCATTTGCAGGGTGAGAGTGCCGGCTCACACGCATGTTATGTTTGGCATGTTTGGGGTCATGAGGGACAAGAGCGTGTTTGGAGACAATGCCGAGGTGTTTGAGCCCATGAGGTGGCTGGAGGCTGGACCCGAGCAACTCAAGGAAATGGAGGGGACCCAGGGCATGGCCTTCGCGTCAGGGACCAGGTGGGAGTGTTTGGGCAAGAGGTTAGCCAACGTAGAGATGGGAAAGGTACTCTTCGAGGTGAGTCTGCCTTCGGCGAACTCCGACTGCTGCTTGTATGCAGTGTACTGACTGCCACTGCGAAGCTGTTCCACCGCTTCGACTTTGCGATGACGAACCCGATCGAGCCATTTAAATGGACGCATCTGGGATTTACGCTACATGAGGATATGAATGTTACTATCACCAAGAGAGAGTCGAAGCCACTTGCCTAGAAGAACCTCATAGTAAACTGGATTGAGAGCTGCTCTCTCCCAGTTTCACCACGTCTAGAGCAATATCTTGCCGCTAGGCATCTTCGAATCGTACAGTTTCGCCCTTCTCGATACAATCGGCCCATCTACGCGACTTTTTCACCCATATCCCATCACATTGCGAGATTGCCTCGAAGAAGTCAATCTTCACATAGCTTTCCTCGAGGGGCCACTCCGGCCACAGTTCCCTCATCCTGGCCTCGTACACTTTCCGCAGTTGCGTTGCCTCGTACTCCATCCTATGAATGAAGTACAGCTCATTCTTGCCCTCACTGTCCAAGTAGTCCGGGTCGTTGCGTTTCCCGGCTGCGGCTGCAGACTCCTCGGGTGTCTCATCCGCATAGCCATCCCGCTGCGGCTCCTCCTCTCGGGCTGGCTCGTCAAGAAACTTCGGAAGGTTGGTCGACATCCAGAGAGGTAGTGCCGAGACGCATTCCCAGTCCAGAACGGCCGTGATTTCGCCTTCTTCGTTCACCAGAATGTTGTTCAGGTGGAGGTCATGGTGGTAGAGACCCATTGTCTCTGACTCGTCCAGGGTTGGGGGGAAGACCTTGGGAACAAGAGAGAGTAGTTTTCGTGCCACGGGCAAGATCTCTTCGGCGTCTTCCTTGTCGTCTTCATCGTCCGTCTTCTCGAGAATTGCTGTCTGATGTCGTAGAATGATGTGCAGCACTACGCTCAGCCAGTCATGGCTCGAGCGGAAGGGACCCCGCGGAATGTCGTAGTGAACGTGATCGCCCATAAAGAACTCGTAGGACACCAGGAGGCCAGGAGCGACCGCCGGTAAATCTAACGTCCCTATGGTCCTGAATATGGACTCTGGCTTCCCAACTCCCGACAACTCCACCTGGAATGTCGCAATCCGCTTCGTGAGCGCAACTTTCTGCTCCATCGACATGGTCCGCCACCGTCGATGTGCCGGTGTGCCCTCCATAAGCTCCATCAAGATCCACTCGTACCCAATCTCATTGTCGTTGCTGTCGTCAAAACTGACCACCTTGGGGACCGGGACATTGGTGTTCTCGCGCACCCACCGCAACGTGGCTACCTCGGCGCGCGTCTTGTGGCGTGGGTAGACCGGTAGCGAGACGCGCATTATGAGAGGGCCTTTGGTATATTTGACGATGTAGAGTTTGTTGAACAGGCCGGATGCATGAAAGGCGACAGTGCAAGGATCCTCGGGGGGGATGTTCAATTGCTGGCGACACACGCTTTCAATGGCGGCGATAGAAACGTCTCGCGTCCATTGCGGCACGAGGTCAAACAGTGTCTCTTTCCATTCTAGCCCATCTTGGCTCGGCCGCGGCATGCTTGTCATATTTTGAGAGAATCGTTGTTGTTGATGTTCTTGCTGTTTTGTCTTCAATCGTGAAATGCCGGATAATACAAGTATGCCTTGCTTGATCAGGGTGCAGCGAATTGGTTGGGGAAGTCAGTGAGCGGGAGGTGTTTTGCCAGTGGGCGGTGTTGCCTGTGGCCGCATTTTCGAAGCGCCGCGAGGGCAGAGGGGTTGGTGGGTTGGAATCTCGATACTTTCAATGTTGGAGACTTGGAGTTGTGTGACTCACATTACGGTTGAAACATGACTCTATTAATTCTGCGCCACTGATACCCGATCCTCCCATCCTACACACCAAACACTTCATTCGCCGCCGCCTTCAACGCCGCGGCCGTGGCATGATACAGCTGCGGCCCAACACTGACCCTCGCGGCGCCCAATCTCGTAGCATCGGCGCTGGTCAGCGTCTTTGTCTGCACCTGCGAGGCCTTCCGCGGCTGGATGTTCGCCCTGCCCTCAAACGCGTCAATCACCTTCTTGACATCGGCCTCCACCATGTCTTTGTTAAACGGCCAAAACACATAAACCGCCGTGGCCCCGGCCTCGAGGAACAACTTCCCCCGCCAAATCGACTCCTCCAGCTCCCCGCCCTTGAGGAAGGTATCCGCCCTGGCATTGACAACAAACTCGGGCACGCCGACCTCCGCCGCCGTCTTCAACGCCCGCTTCACCCTCTCCACCGCCTCGCCCTCCTCCATCACCCGCCCATCCTCGTGGTGCGAATCCTCCAGGTTGACCCCCACGGCGCCCAATTCCGTAATCACCCGCCGGATGACCTCCTCCAGCCGGTCGCCGTACCCGTCCTGGATGTCAATCGTGAAGGGCAGGTTGAGCTCGCGGGCCACGGCGGCGACGGGGGCGAGCAGAGCCAGGTTTTGCTCGAGTGTCAGCTGCTCGTCTTCGATGCCGAGCGTTTTGGCGAGCGCGTAGCTTGCGGATGCGAGAGCGCGGCATTCGGGCAGCGAGCCGACGATGCGGGCCGAGGTGGCGTCGTAGACGTTGGCGAGCAGGAGGGGGGTGCCGGGGGTGTGGAGGGCTTTGAAGGCTTTGGCTTGGGCGGCGAGCGCGGTGATGGAGGGGATGGGGGTCGGGGTGGCCATTGTGAGGATGATTGTGGGGGTGGAACTTGATGCGAGTGTTGGATGGCGGTTGGGGTGAGTTGTAACTTGTCGGATGAATCAAGGGAACCCCTCGCCTCCGGACACCACGGGCTTTATGCAATACAGTTTCTGTAGAACCCGACCTGAGCCGACGGCGGCCGGAATCGTCCTGCTTACCCCGACGCCGGCGTCTCCGCTTGTCTGTTACTCGAAGGGCGCACTGCAGTTCCCGGAGAAACGCGGGCGTGCATGTGTAAATAGTCAGCGACGACCATTCGAGGCAAACGAAGCTCGCATTCCATCCAAGGCATCGCATATCCCCTTTGTTGAGGATTATTGGTAGAGCAGGTCCCCATTAACCAAACAATGCCACAATATGAATACTCAATAATAAATGCAGTCATAGTCTCATAAGGGGAAACATAATCTTCGTCTAGTCTAAAATGAATAACAGAATAAGAAACCCAAGCTCCAAGCAATGCAGCACCCGCTCCAGCAGCCATCTCCCAATGGTGTTGACATAGTACAGATATTGGTACAACAACACGCTCCAACCTCCACGATACAAGCGAGCTCCAGCGGCAAAGCCACGAGCACACAGCCTGTTCGCATACTCAAACACTCCATGTCGTCCGCCGGGTGTGCTGGGCCGTCAGAGGGTCAGTCCGATCGCAGCGCGCAGCTGCATAATCGGCCGAGATCGAGGGCAGTCGGGGATCTCTGTGGCGGACCTGCTACGAGCCGTCATGGCCCAGCACAACCCAGGGGTCAACGTCGTCCCCATCCGCCGCCTCCTCCAAAGGGGATGCCACCGTTGCTGTCGCTGCATTGTCGTTCCCATTACATCCATCGAGCATTGCCCACTCCTCCTCCCCTCCAACATAAGAGACTTCCGAAACCGAAACCGAATCAAGGAAATCACCGGCCGACACCTCCGAAACAGCATCGTCGGCCAGCTCGTAAATGACGGTCAACCGGGGGGTATCATGCATGGCCGCCTCCCAAGGACGCGACTCCACATCCAGCGCCGCCCCCTGAAGAGAGCAAGAAGAACCGGAAAGCAACCACTCAGCCAACTCCTCGTCCTCGCCCAACGCCGAAAACGCCAAATCCATCGCCAACGAGACAAAATCAGCCCTCTCCTCCCTCCTGCCCCGCCTGGCAGGCCTAACCGAAACCGAATACACCGGCTCCTCCCGCACAATCCGATCCAGCGAGAAGCCCTCGCCCCGCTCATACTCGTCGTCATACAACAGCCCCATGCGATACAGCTCCGCGACCTGCACCTCCTCTTCCTCCTCGTCGTAACCCCTACTCTCATCCCCCCCCATCCCAAAAGAATCTGACCCGCTCCTCCTCTGCCTCGACCGCGGCCGCGGCGGCCGCTTCACAGTCCGCTCATCGCGAAACGCGTCCTGCCGCTCCAGCGACGGCGGCCGTCGCCTCTCCTCGCCAGAAGAAGTAGAACTGTTCCGGCTACTCCTGCCGCTGCCGCTGCCGCTGCCGCTGCCGCTGTGCTGATGACGCTCCTCACGAGTACGTCGTGCTGGAGCCTCCTCCTCACCCGGCAACTGCACGCTCCAGGACCGTGCTAGGGCGTAGCCCTCGTCGGCGTCGGCTGTCCAGCAGGGGTGGTGGGGCTTGATGGTGTGTGTCTCGGCGGTGGCTGCGGTGGCTGCTGCTGCGTGGGCGCGATGGCGGTGGCGGGCGGCGGTGCGGAGCCGATGGTGGTGGTGGTGGTGGTGGTGGAGGGTTTTGAACTGGGTTTGTTGCTGTCGGTTTGCTAGGCGGGCGCTGTTGTCCCGGCCGGATCGGCGGAGGTATTGGGCGTGGCGGCTGCGGTATGAACTGCGACAAAGCGGCTCCAAGGGATCCGAGTCCGGGTCGGAGTCGGCAGTGGCCGAGGGTCCACCCCCGGAAAAGGCCCCCGTGGTGAGGGAGGTGAAGGAGGTGGGATTGTGAAGGGGGAGGCCCATTTTTATATGATTGCTTCGAAAACAAGTGTTTTGCTGGCCTTTTCTTTCTGGCTTTTCGGTGTGTCACTCTCGGTGACGGTCAAGACGCTGTGTTGCCTGGCTAGCGCAGCTGAGGACTCGCCGGTGATGCAGGGAATTCGCAAAAGCGTCTGGCCGAAACGAGGGGAAGACGCCAGAACAATGGCGAAGGGGCGATTATCTTATACAACAGGGCGCATTCTGTCATTGTTGGGCCGCCGCGAGGCCGCTGATTGGCCTCCTCTGCGACGGTCTTGGAGTCATGCTGAGCCGCCCTGGCCGGCCGAGTTCATTGGGCAAGGCCGCAATCGTGGTGTTGGTGGGTTGAAACCGGGCGCGATTGGCGCATTGTGCCCTGTGACTCACAGCCCTGCCATTTCGGGACATTGGTGGTCGCAGCTCCAGGCAGTCGAGGCAGGACAGCGCCAGTGTCGTAGCGCCTTCCCACCCCCCTGTCGGTTGTGCAACTGAGACAAGGCAGAACCCCCACAGTCGAGGCCGTCATCTGATGCTCGATGAGGCATCCGGGTGCTGGTGAGAAGTTCTCTCGGGATATCAGGGCGGTCATCCGGGCATTTTGAGCCTATCGGTATTTGATGGAATTCTGACTGATTTCAGTGATTTGTGCTCTTATTCTGAGTATCTTATTATTAGTAGTTCCCTCAATTTCCCTAGGTCGATTAACATCCTAAGGTAACAACCCTAGCTACACGTAGGTAGCTTTGCTACAACGCCCTATAGAAATAGGTAGGTAGGCTAGCTAGATTGATTGGATAGCTAGGAGAGGGCCTATAGGTCTAACGGATTAGTAAAAGAGGTCTAACCGATTAGCTTTTCCGTAGTTAGCTGACAAGCTTCGGCGGCCTTGAACTACAAGGCTTGGTAGTAAGTGTTCAGGGAAACGGTTATATAAGGCGTATAGATCCGAACGGCGTAGTAGATAGATAAGGCCTACTGTAGCGCCCTAGCTAAGATACTAGAGCCGACCGGGGTAGGTAGATAAGGAAGGTAGTTATAGCTAGTTACTAGAATTAGAATATTATTACTTAGTATACTGATGCCGTTGCATTCAATTGTTATGTGTAGAAAGCGAAATAGTAAGATTGATGGATGGAGGATGGAGAGTGCCGCAGGCTGGCTGCAGATAAGTGCAACCAGCTGCGGGGCGCAGGCTAATGCGGGGCAATTGGCCAATGCTCCACTTGCACGGATCCATCCAGGGGCTATCTCCTTATCTAATCTACATGTATGATCCGGTTCCGGTATCAAATGCCGGCCGGCGATGAAAAACGCAGTGCCCACACTGCTCCCACTTTGCTTCCACTCTGCTCCCACTCTCCCTGCTCAATTCAGCCTTTTTCCTGACCGCAAGCTGCGCCGTGGCGCCTCGGGTGCTGCGGCCGCAGTCGGTGCCATGACCGTGGAGGGCGTAGGAGCCTTGCGCGGCCTGCCCCTTTTCTTGGGCGCGGCGGGCGCTTCGGAGGCCAGTTGATCCGGGGCCGTTGCAGGCGCGATTTGTTGAAGATCCAGTTTCTCAGCGGAAATGGCGTTTTCGCGCGATTCAGCCTGCTTCGGTTCGTTGGGCGCTTGTGTGGCTGGCTGACCTCCTTTGCGTGCCCAGTATTGGTCAATGAGCTTGGGCGAGTGCCGCATCTGGTATGCCGTTTTCCAGACGTTGTGCTCATTGCCCCAGCCTTTCCATTTGACCAGATACTTGTATGATCCACGCACCAGCTTGTGTTCCAGGATGATCTCGACTTCGTAGTCGTCACCGGGTTCCGAGTTGCTTGACATGTCGGACTGGCTGTCGTCGATGGGGCCAGGAGGCGGCACATTGCGTCCAAATGGGTCATCGCCTGAGGGGGTCGGTGACAAGTGCGCAACTGATATAACAGGGTGAATGCCCATGTTGGGCGGGAAGTCCAGTTCATAGGCAAGGCGGCCAACGCGGCGCTTGATGACGAATGGCCCGGCGCGTTGCTGTGACAGTTTGCGCGATGGCTTTCCTGGCAAGTGATAGCCGTGATGAAGTCGCAGGTACACCTTGTCTCCTACCTCGAACTCGAGGGCGCGATGCTTGCCGTCGTATCTACGCTTGGCGCGCGTGGATGCGAAGTCCATAGAGAGTTGCGCATCTTGCCGGATGAATTCCCTCAAAACGGGGATTTCGGCTGCTGCGGCCGTGGGCTGCGCCAGGGCCTCCAGTGGCCCAGCTGGCTTGAAGCCGTATAGCTGCTCATGGGGTGATGACTTGACCGGGTCAGAGTAAGCGCTGTTGAGATGCCATTGCAATGCGGGGATGATCTCCAACCAGTTGGATTCGGGCCTTTCGAAGATGAAGAAACGCAGTGCGATTTCCACTGACTGATTCTTGCGTTCGGCTAATCCGTCAGCCTGAGGGTGGTATGCGGCTGTCATCAGCAGTTTGGTGCCCAATGCTTGCCACATGCCTTTCCAGAAGGCTGAGGTGAACTTGCGGTCCCTGTCGGAGATGATGGCGGATGGCACGCCCCAGTCGGATAGCAGCAATTGCCGAGTCATGACGCCGCCCCATTCCTCTGCCGTGTAAGTGCTGTGGCCTGGGATCAGGAGGGTTCGCTTTGATGACTTGCATGACACGGTCATCATGCTGTCGAAATCCTTCTTCCCTTTGAGTTGCCACGGTGAGCCTTCCGAAGCGACGGTTGGCAAGCCGACGATAAAGTCGATTGCGATGACACGCATTGGTAGTGTGTCGCCTGGGCGAATTGGCTGGTAGTCGCCGATTGGTAGGGTGCGCTCTGTGGTGTTGAGCTTGCACACTGGGCAGTGCTGCACGTACTGCTTGATGCTGTAGGTCTTGTTGGCGAAGGAAACGCCTTTCAGGTCGTAGAGCATACGTTCTTGCCCAAAGTGATGCTTTTCGTCGTGAGCGAGGCCCATGACATGCTTGGTCAAGCTGTGTGGGATGCACAAAGCGCGCGAGCCGTCGGCGCGGATGTTGTAGAGCAGTTCGTCAATCATGACGAATGGTATACCGCGGCGGGAAAAAATTCCGGTGCCCTCACCGGTGTCGGCGCGCTTGCTCTCGGTGAGGTCCTTGATGATTGCCGAATACTTGGAGTCTTCCTTGTAGCCGTCGACAAATTGGCGCTTGAGGTCGTCGTCCATACGGGCTTCTGCGAAAGAGAACCAGATGTTGTCAAGGATGACGTCGCCTTCTTCCTTTTCCTCGGGGTCTTCCAATGCCTTCAGCCTGCTCAGCGCGTCCGGCACGAAGTTGAGTCTTCCTGGCAGGTGAAAGACCTTGATGTCGTATTGCGATAGGTAGATAGACGCGTTGATGAGCCTGCGGTTGGCCCGGTCGGTAGAACTTGTGTCCAAGGTAGTCTGTTCGCAAATACCACGCGTGGCCGCATGGTCGGTCAGGGCGATGACTGGTTGGCGAGCTGAATGGATCATGGTCCTCAGTTTTCGCACGCTCCAAACCAGGCATGCGACTTCCCGTTCCGAAGGCCCGTATCGCATCTCGGCCTTGGAAAGGCTGCGGCTCAGGAACATGACCGGCAGCACTTGATTCGCGGGGATGAGGTCACCGTGTGTCCATTCGTAGCCGTCTTTCAGGTGAAACACCATAACGCCGAATCCACGTTCCAGGCAGCCGTCGATTTGGAGGAACAGCTGCTTGTCAGGGTCGAAGTGGTGCAGGATTGTCGGGTGTTCCTTGCAGATGGCATCTTGGATGGCTTCGAAGGAGGCCTTTTCCGCGTCTGTGGGGTCGAAACGCGTGCGAGCACAGTAGCCTGCTCGCTTGCCATGGTTGTTCGACTCGATCTTGCCAATTTTGCGACCGTGGGCCAGGAGTGCGACTTTGCGTGCCTGCAGTGGCTCCACGATCTTCGCGTAATATGGAATTAAATGCCGCAGGAAGCTTGATGCGCCAATGTACTGCTCCAGCGCTTTCAACGTGGTCGGGAAGGCGAGCTTCCTGAATGCTTCCACACGCTGTGCAGTGTTGGTGAGGCCCAAGCTGTCGACGCGAAATCCGAGCAGTTCCACGTTTGGATATCCCACATAGGACTTGGTGGGAGAGATCGCGATGTTCTTTTTTGCAAACAGGCCGAAGATGGTGCGCAAGTGCTGGAGATGTTCCTCTGCAGAGTCCGAGTAGATGACGATATCGTCAATGAAGGCTCGGCAATACTGCGAATGGCTGCTCAGCAGACGGTCCATGAACCTCTGGACGTACGCCGGGGAGTTGCGATACCCCATCAAACACACTGTAGGCTGCTCCAGGCCGCGCGGGCTGATCAGGGTGAAGCGGTCGCGATGTGGTGGATAAACGCCGAATTGGTAGAAGAACGATGTCGCGTCAATTGCCGTGATGAACTGCTTTCCTCGCAATGCTGCGATGATCTCAGACTGGAGTGGCAATGGGTAATTGTCTGGTACAGACACCTTGTTCAGGCCGCGTAGATCGATGACCACTCGTCCTTTTGGTTCTCCCTTGACGGTGCGCCATACCACGAAGACTGGGTGCGCAAACGGGGTAGCTTCCGTAGCGTGCCGCATTCGATCCTGGGTATGGAGAGCGTCGAAGGTGGTGTTGAGGACAGTTTTGTCGCGTTGACTGAGAGGGTAGGAGCGGGCCTTGACCTTCTGGTTTTGCCATCCTTCCACCAGCGGGATCTTCATCCATTCGTCGGGTGGTATGTCGATCAGGCCGTTGTCGGTCCACAATAAAGGGAAGTCCTTGACGATGTCGACAAACTTGCTTGCCAGCGGCTTGTCCGCTGCGTACACGTGCACTCCCTCGCTCGTGATGATCTCTGGCAGATCCGTGGCCATGCGAATTCCAAGGGTGGAGTGTTTTTCGGGCACTCGTGGCTTTGGCGGGTCATCCACATCAATGCCTTTTCCAGCCGTTGGGTCCGAGTGCTGGGTTAGCTGAAAGACGTAATCGCTGACTGGGGTGACCGAAGTGCCGATGATGTCAGGATTGGCAAAGTCTGCCGGGGAGGTGGCTTGTGCCAGTTGCACCATGGGCACTGGTTCCGTGGCCGTAATGCCATTTTCGAGGATTGCTTGGGTGCGGTTATCCATGGCGAACTCGGCGTTCAGGGGCATGATTTCCGCGTAGCGTGTGGCCAGGGAAATGGGGTCCACATCTGTTGCCACGACTGGGTTTGCCATAGCGGTCATGGCGGTGCCCACTGTCAGCGCGGTGAAGGCGGTGCCCCACGAACATGCGAAGAAACCGCTGTCTTGGGTCTCTGAGATCTTGCCAATTGGGTACCGTTTCGGGATCTTCACGGTGCCTCTGGTGGTGTTTTTGAGGGAGACCACCTTGGGCGTTTTGGCGTCGATGACTGCGTGGTGGGCCGCTGCGTGCTTGGAGTTGAACATGAAGGACCTGCCTTTGGGCAGGGGCTTGTATTCCACCGGAATCATGGCCTCCTGGTCTGGCAGGAGAGTGATTTGGCGCGTGGTCTGGACCTTGCGTACGCATGGCGATGAGTGTGCTTGCACTGAGAAAGGCAAGCTGAAGCCAAATGATTGGAAAGCGACCATCTTGGTGTCATAGTCGATATTTGCCTTGTATGGCTCCAAGAACTCGTTGCCCAACAGGAGGTTGGGACCCAACGACTCTGTGACCCATGCGGATCGGGTGAACTTGGTGAGCGTGGGCTTCCCATCTTGGATGCCCGGGAGATGGAAGTCAAATGTGGCCCATTGGTTCAGGTTGAGCCTTTTGCCACCAATGCCTTCGACTTTGCCTTTGCGACGCTCAACCGTGTGATCCAGTTGGTTGAGGAAATCGCGGCCGATGATAGTACGGCTGGCGCCTGGATCTACACAGATTTCGATGTCGGCGCTGTCGGGTTTGGCTCGCGCGGCGATGCGAAGGTAGGTGTAGCTCCCAAGAGGGCTGTCCGTTGCTTCGCAACTAGGTGCGGGCGCGTCCATGATTTGGTAAACAGTAGCCTTTTCCTCTCCTTCGCTGGCTTCTTCGCTGGCATCGTGGTCGAGGTCACTCGGTGGCACGGTGGTTTCACCCATGTCGATGCCGGGATCAGCCGGGCGGCGAAAGTTACCAGATTTTGCGTCCTCGCAGTGCTTCAAATGACGGAACATGATGTTGCGCGTGTCGAAGGTTTCGCTGCAGAAGCCGCATGTACGACGGGCGATGTCGTCCATGTTGATCTTGTGGTTCTTTTGCGAACGCAGAGGACCTTTGCCACGGCATGTCTTGACGTGCTGGCGGATCTCCGCCTTGTTGTTGAACGACTTGTGGCACTTACGGCAGGTGAGATCCGAATCCATGACCATGTAGGCGATTGCTGTGTCTCCCGAAGAGGTGGATGACACGGATTCAGCTTCGGACTGGTCAGCTTCGGTGCCAGAGTCGGACTTGCCGTCGGCCCAGTGAACTCCTTCGCGATGGCGGTGACGGTCGCGATTGCGGTCGCGGTCACCGTCGCGGTTGCGGTCGCGGTCACCGTCGCGGTTGCCATCCCGCCCGTATTTGCGGTCGCGGTCGCGGTCGCGGTCATCCTTGCGGCGATCGTCTCGGTCGTCGCGCTTGTAATCGCTCTTACGTCGATCGTCGCGATATTTCTCACGACTGTCACGGCGCTCGCGGTCTCGGTTGTCGAGCCGGTTGCGGGACCTATCACGGTTGAACTGTTGTCGCGATGAGTATTGCCTGTCTGAAGAAGAGGGCTGACGTGAGGATGATGTCCTTGAGGATGACTTGTCCTCGGATCTGGAAGATGAGGTTTTGCTGACAGAAGACTTCTTCTGCAAGTACGGGTAACGGTCGAAAGCGGCCGTATGTAGGATTGATCGAGACTCCTCGATTTGCTGCATGTACTCTGCCAGAGCTACAAGTGAGCGAGCAGGAGGATGCAGGTATTGACGGATCGCCAGGTCCATACTACTCCAGATCTGCACCATGACGCCCTGCCAATTGACGTTGCCGGGCCCCAGGATACGCATGGAGCGAGCCCATCTCAGCTTTTTCTGTACGAAGCGAGAGAGCGCTTGGTCGTCCTCTGCGATATCGCGAAGGGTGAGCGATGTTTCGTTGAATCTACGAGTGGCGGTCATTGCATCCGTTGCAAAGCGCTCTTGCAGCTCGCAAAGTAGGGCCTTCAACCCAGACTTGCGTAGCCTTTGACGTTTGTCGCCAGTGACTTCGTTGGTCCACCATAGCACTGCCGATCCACCAAGGAGAGTTTGGAAGATGGACAGGATTTGTCGCTCCTTTTCGTCACGTGTGGCTTCTTCCTCCAGGAACGTGTGGATGCGGTCGATGAAGCAGTGCACGTCGGTGAAAATGAGGGCTTTTCCGTCATTGACGATTCCGAGATCTTCGGGGTCGTCGTGGTGTGGGTTGAATTGGCCAACTTCCTCGCGCTTGATCTTGTTGCTGTCAGGACGGCCGTAGCCGGTGCCGGAGCCGGTGTTGGCTGTGTCGTACGTTCCCTCTCGGAAGTCGTGAGGGCGATGATCGCGGTTATGATTGCGATTGTCACGATCGTGATCATCGTCGCCGTCGTCGGATCCATCTGGGTCAGGGTCGCCGCCACCACCAGCGCCATGGTGTTCTGGCGAGGGAGCTCCCTGCCTTTTGCCGAGGTTTTCCTTGGCTCCCAATTGCACGCCTTCCGTTGGAATTTGGAAGGGGTTGTTTTTGGGTGGTGCACCGAACTGGCGCATTTGACGCTTGAGCTGGCCCAGGACCTCGGGGTCCATCGATTCATCGCGTTGCTTTTGCAATTCTTCCAGCGCAGTGATCTTCGTGCTGGTTGCGCGACTGGTCTTGTCGATGTGCCTGTACAATGCATCCTCAGACTCCTTCAGGCGCTTGTTCAGTGCTCGGACGCTGTCGTCGAGGCGCTCCTGCAGGTTGAAGGTCTCTGTGGTGAGGCGCTTGCCGAGGTCTGTGACTGTGACGTTGAGGTCGCCAATGTCCCTCGTTGCATTGTCGAAGCCGTTATCGATGTTCTTTGACACTTTCGACAAGCTCTTGTTCAAACTGTCTTGCAACGCCTGTATCATGGAGTCGGTGTGCAGTGTCAGCTGCGTGGTGCGGGTGTCGATCTTGTCATTGATCCAAGCGATGGAATCCTTGTTGTTGGCTAGTTTCGCAGGGCGCGCCTCCTTCAGTTGCGACTCGTCGTAGTATCGTGGATTGATCTCGTTGAGCTCGGTGCCGCTTTCGGACTGTGAGTCGCCTTCGAGAGTGTGACTGTCGCGATCGCGTCGCGATGGAGTCGGAGGTGGTGCCATGTCGCCACCAACTTGGCTCATTTCTGGCATTGTGTCGACTGTAGTGTCGCCGGATTTGCGACCCCGCAGGACGTCTTCGTATCGATCGGACAGTGCCTTGGCTTGCGGGTTGGATGCCGCGGGAGGTGCTTTCCGGGATGGCGCTGGATCGCGACCGGGGAAAGCGCCGGGTGTAGATGCTGACATCGAGGATATTACGGTGTTGTGATAGAGGGAAAATGGATATGGAGGGAACCTTCCTGTTGCGCGGTTTGACTACCCAAAGTTCGTCTAGCCGTGCGCGAAGTTGGTTGGGAACCGCTTGATGGCCTACCCAAAGTTCGGCAAAAGCGGGGGAGACTCTTTGCAGCGACCGATTGATCCGAGTACCCAAAGTTCGTCAGATTGATCGGTCGGATCCGAGTGGTGATAGCGACTTCGTCGCGGGGGATGGTGTTGTGGAAAAGACGCGTAAACGCGTCGAGTTAGCTGCGGTCCAGCAGTCGCGATTTGAGTACCCAAAGTTCGTCAAATCGGTCGTGCCTTCTCACGATGGCTGCGGTCCAGCAGTCGCGATTTGAGTACCCAAAGTTCGTCAAATCGGTCGTGCCTTCTCACGATTGAGCCGCCGCTTGCGCGGATGCTCGAGTGGTTACAACTGCGAGATACAGCTGAAATAGAGATGGTGAGGTTACTTGACTTTAAGTCAGAGCTACCATTTGATGCCGTTGCATTCAATTGTTATGTGTAGAAAGCGAAATAGTAAGATTGATGG
>MU857078.1:0-41846 GCA_033296705.1 Chaetomidium leptoderma | reverse complement strand
AAGTTACCGGATGCGGTATAGTGCTTTCACCGACATTTCTCGCGCCATCGATAAGTGCCCCCTACCAACGGTCAACACTCCCGGACGTTAACTCACCCTCACCCCCGCAACTCCCTCGCGCTACAGAGTGTCACAAGGGAGTCCCCCAAGTCTGCCAAGCTCCTCGGTAACAAGTCTTCCAAGGTTCCTGGCCAAGTCTGCCATATGTTCCCGACAGAGGGATTGACACGGAGCAACAACGAACGCCCACCTCGCGAGTGTCGCTGGTGGCTGTTGGTGTCGCCCAAATCCAGGAGAAACCGGTCGTCCAACCCTGACACTGCCGACCCGTTCTTCATTTTCCTTCTTGATTCATTCTTTTCTTCTTCAACCTTCCTTGCTTCCTTTTTCTTTTAGTTGTGTCTTGTTTCTGGTCTACGGCGTATCGGGATAAGCCTGCTACTAGTTAGGAAGTAGGGGGGTTTGTCAGTAGCCAGCATCTCGTCAATCACCCGCCCCCACATCATGTCCCTACAATTACCATCTTGAGGAGCATCCTCCGTCCAGCCTCGTACCTTGCCTCGCTTCCATAGTACTTGGTACATACATAGAATGAGGGGGCCGACTGCCGAGCCAGGGTGTTGGACAATATGGGACTGAGTTGTTTCCTGGCAACGCATTGTGGCAACTTCCTACTTTTGAGATAACCTTTGAGAAGTGGTTTCCACACTTGTATTATAAGTCATGGTGCAGATGGCCTTTGCAGGGGTTGGATGGATTCGAGGGAATCCATAATTACCTTGACCCGGTTCTGAAATGAGACTTTGTCATGACCCTCGGCGCCGAGTATTCAGGGATTAACTAGGGTGATTTCGACAATGTGAATGCGCGCCACTGCGTGCGCGTACGACTGCAGCCACAGACATCGTGCCGCATTCTTCTGAGCAGAAGAAAAGGTTCCTGCGCTCATCTGATCTCGTGAAAGAGTTGCCATGGCAATCGGCATGCGCAGGGCGCAGGAACAAGTCACGGTGCAGCCGAAAGAGTTCGCGCTTGGCCGTGTTGAGTTCGGCTGTGATGCATCATCGTCCGTGCATCCCTGGTTGGGCGGGCGTTTCGAGCCCCGGTTGGACGAACTCAATCGATCACTCTCCGCGGTGGCAAGCCATCTGCGGGTTTAAGGAGCTGCAGCGGTCAGAGGCGCATATGGTGTGCATCGCTTGACTGCACACTCGCCCGAGACACGGAACCTCCCCATTGATCGTCTTCAGAACCCTTCGCCAGACCTTCTCTTCTGGCTCTTTGGCTCTTTGGCCGTCGAAAGGTACAGCAGTCCTGGCGCGGCCGAGGGCCTCTGCTTCCGAGCCCCAGTGGCAGCTGAAACATGGGATGGAATGAACCAAAAGCGATGCTGACCCCAAAACTCCACGAATCCGAATGATAGCGATCAACAAGAACCCAATTCCCGTTTCTGCCGTCCCCCCGTTGCTCGCATCGACAAAGGCCGCTCCCCGGGGCCGGTAGTGCTGCCCTGCTGGGAGAACACAACAGGATTCAACCGTGGGGTTGCAATTGTACCCCCCCCTGACCAGCATGCCGCCAGGGGTTCCAGGAACCCAGCCAGTCGAGCCAGTGTCAGCTGGCCGCGAAGGTGGCCACTTCAACCAGATCTGGCAAGAGCGGGGTACTCCGGACGCGACTGCGAAAGAGGCGCAGACTGTCGCGTAAGCCGTTGACGGTGGTGGTGGGAAATAATACGAAATTGAACTCGGCTACCGGAACAATGCCCGCTTGGGAGATGCTTGATGAATCCATCCCGGCCATCGGCGGCGTTGTCCCTGACCGACCAGGAAAGATGTTGAAATCGGGCTGGCCGAACGGTATTCCCATCTCGCCGAGTCGGCTGCCGCTCAAGCCCCCTCACTGTGGCAGGCACAGTAGCATCGGCAGGCGGCCATCATGGGGAAGTTCGAGCGAGCTTGACAAAAGCCGGGGAAGCCCACTGTTGCAATTGTGGGAGTGAGAATGGCCACCCATAATCTCAGCGTGACGTACCAAAACCTGGGCAACTGGTCGCTGGTCGAAGCCGAGGGTTGAAGGACCAAGCCTGCCCGGCTCTTCCTTAAGGTAGGTAGGACCTGGCGCGCCTGGGTAGTTAGATAGTCGACTCTTTACTCTGGCCCCTAGACGAAAAATATTGCGCAAGCTTCGACCAGAGAAAACGGACGAAGGGGGAGAGAAAAGAAAGAAGAGGGTGAGAAAGGGTTTCTTGCAGTCGTCCTAGGGATCAAGCAAGTCTGTGAATAGGGTGCAGGGGGGGTCTGTCTCTCGCCAAATGCCCATTCGGATCGCTCGCCAATTCCGGGCGCGCTTTTGGCTACCTGGCCGTGGTCCCACACAGTGGACCCCCTGCGCTTCTCACGGTTAATGCCCACTCAACCTCTCTTACCCTTCCGTTTCCTCCTCTCATCCTCCGCAACCTGGAATCCTCTCACTTTGTCGGCGACCGCCACTTGGTTCAATCACCAGCAGCAAATCGAGAGATTTGCTTGCGTCCACTCCTTTATACCTACGCCGTTGGATTCGTCTGGAAACAGCATTTTAGCTGCCCGTCTTTGGTCGCTGCTGTTTCCATTTTTTGCAGCCACGAGACTTGACCATCAATCAATGGTGGGTGCCCTGCCTGCCATCACTGCTCCCCCCGCGACGCTACCGTCAATCAGCCCTTTGGCGTCGCTGACTTGGTCCAGATCCACGACTGCAATTGTTTTTAATCGTTTAATTCTCACAATCGGCTGAGCCACTTTTACACTCGGCATTTCCATGTCATTCGCCTCGAATTGAGTTGCCAATCGATTCTGGTGCCGCGGAGCGGCTTGGAAAGATGGCAACGGCAATCGGCCCCGACATGATGATCGACCCTCCCTCGCCAGACACTCTCGAGCCTGGCGCGGCGCCTTATCTCCCGGGCTCGCCGACCATGAACGACATGGAATCCCAACATGCGGGCTTCTCGAATTCACAGGCGTCCCCGCGATCGTACCCGCCTCCTCCGAACCCACCGTTTGTCTTTCCCGCCCGGCCATCGTCTTCTTCGGCGCCGTCTTCCGTTTCCAGAGCCACCGGTAGGCGGCCGCGATCCGCGATAGAACCCCGAAACACGGTACCGAGAGCAGACGCCGATGAGGAGATTTTCGTCTCGCGATCGCCGGCGCTCCCGGCTTTCTCATTCAACCCGGGTGCGTCCTTGCCAGCGACCCCGGGGTTGGAAAACATGTTTCTGAGCCCCCCGCAATCGCCCTCGGCCCCGAATTCCCCACGAGTCGCCGCGACTCGACCTACGGGCCACGGACATCGCAGGGGTGGTAGCGAGTTTGTTGGAGGAAGTATTCGTGACGGCGAAGCCATAACCGTCCTGAACATCAGCCCAACCAAGTCCGAGAGCGGCCTGGCTTCGCCCTTACTTCAACCAACAAGGCCTCGCAGGGGCCACGCTCATCGTCGGTCTGCTGCCATCTCCAGCCATGACCTGGCTTCGATCATTGTCCCGCCGTCCAACTCCAATGCGAAGGGGGGCAGCGCCCCTCCGAGCCCAAAAGTGGCCGAGCAACCTTCGGGCCCGAGGTTTTCGGTTCCTGACAAGCCCGTCGAAACTGAAAAGGAGACTTTTGTGTCTGCGCCAGAGCCCTTTGCTGATGAGCCCGGCGATGCGTCGCCACCCTCCGCGCAACTTGAGCAAACCCCCAAACCTGCGGTGCGAAACAGGGTCGGGTTTTCCGATACGCTCGAGTACATCCCAAGACCGTTGTCTCTAGTTTCTACCGATACCTCCAGCACTGTTCGACCTGGTCACTCTGTTTCTGGGAGCATCTCATCGGTCATCTCTGTCACCAATATGGATCGGGGAGTGAACCCATTTTGTGGTTCCACCTCTACCCAGAAGCTCGATGACAGCCGACCCAGCACGGCAGGGCCTGTCATGGAACGGACACAGAGCGCTCAGGAACAGGACCCGGCTCTTCTCTCCCCTAGAAGAAGAGGATCGATACCTCTCCTGGGCTCGTCTCCCCTTGCCACTCCGCTCACCCCAGCCACCCCGAGTCCCACGAGATCTTCGAAGAAGTGGTCATTCTTCGGCCGTGATCCCTTCGTCACAGGTTCGCCGACACGGACCCAGCCCGACAGTCCCCGCTCTACCATCTCGCATTTGAGCGTGGCAGAACGGACTTCAACGGAACGCGTTGTGGATGCGGCCCCGGTGGCATCTGCGGAAACCCCGGATGCTTCGAAACCTGTCGGTAGAAAGAGAAGCAAGAAGCAGAAGAAGGTCAAGACATGGGCAGGATCTATCTTGTCCCGCAAGGGAAAACACCGACCTGGCAAGCAAAAGAAAAGAGCCCCAACACCGCCTCCGCAGCGGCATTTCGAACTGGTTGATGACGTGAATGAGCGCATGTCTTCGGAGCCGGAGCCTGTAGCCGAGTCGCCTGAAAATGGTGATTGGGAGACGTGGACTTTCCCCGAAACTGCCCGGTCTTTGGAAGAAGACACATCTTACCAAATGATCGACCTGGACGCAGCTTTGGGCCCTTTCAACACCCCTTTGGCGCGCAATCCGGAATGGGACGCTGCACAGCGGGCCGGAGGCCTCATCAAGAAGCAGTTGCACAGTGCTGCAGGCATGACCCGGTTTTCTGGACCTGGGATGCACTATTCCCACAGACGGACTGAAAGCGCACCGGAACTGGTGCCCTTTGAAGGCGGGCGCTTTGGATTCCGACGCTTTGGGAGCACCTCATCAATGGCCGACGTGTTTGAGGAGGAAGAGGAGGAGGAGGAGTCGACTGGTTCCTCGACTGGCGCATCAACACCCGCCGCCGGAACCTCGGTTGCGGAGAAACCTGAAGATGTGGCACAGCCTGAAGAGGAGTTTCGAGAGGCCCGTCACGACCTTGTCCAGACAGACAGTGCTGTGTCGGCACCGGTGGAAGGCAGCCAGAGGAAGAGCTGCGAAGCCGATGATTGGTCAAAGCCGGCGGAATCGGCGTCGGATCAGCCCAGGGACTCGGGCTGCGACGAGGCGCTTCTGGTTGAACCTACTCCTCTGTATTTGACTGAATTCTTGGAATCTTCTCCGGGAAGCGCCCATTCCGGTTCTGCGACGCCATCTCCGCGCCATGCCTTCCGGCCCAAAGAGCTGGCCCCTGTCGATGTCAGCCCGCTCAACCTTCCGACGACGTCGCTGGGTCCCGTCAGCCCTTGGTCAATGACTCAATCCTCGGCATTTCCCTCTCCAAGGTCGCCAATGTCGTACGATGCGCAATGCATTTCGACAGCGCCGTCATCGATTACAGAGGATAACTTCCGGTCGCTGCTTATGGGAGAACCCGGCCCAGAAGTTCGGATATCAGTCGATGATATCCCTTCCCTGACCAGCAGCAACTCCACCATGACTAGGGAGAGTCTGTTCACTCAGCACCCACAAGCAAGGCATCCGCCGCTGAACGAGCAGCCGAGGCCCGCATCGTTTACCTCGACTGCCTTTGGGCGGCGGCGTTCAAGCCTGGCGAGTCTTAGCCGCCTGATCAACAGCTCACATGGGGAACGAAGCAAATTGTCGATTGAGGTACCGATGGACAGCGAGCCGGAGAAGAAGGCTAAAAACAGCAAGACGAAGCGACTGAGCCGCATGATGCAGTTCTGGAAGTCCAAGGAGGACACCAGGACATGAGAAGCACCTCTTCTTGACATTGGGCAATGGCGGCGCCTGAGTTATGGGGGTATACATGTAGGATTACGGGAGGGTGGTGGGCGGGGTTTAATGTTGATGGGTTTTGGCGTTTCTGATGGCAGCATGAGGGAGGGGGCAAGGTTACATGAGACTAGGGACGGCGATCTCAACTGCCAGAGTGTGCTTTAGGTTGACGGCAGCTGGGAGGATATGATGGGGGACGGGACATATGATTTACAGGCGGCGATGATTCTGATTCTCTGGGCATATCACTGTACATGTGTGTCGTCCATACGGTAGCGGGCGGTGTTCCCGAAACAATACAATCGAGGTCGACATGTTTTTACTCTTTGTAACCTCTGGCGTGTGTCATTCCGGTGTTCATGCTCCTTGTCTCATTGGGGGTAACTACCTATCCGTATCCGTATATCCATGGTGTCTGGTCGGTTGGGATCCATCCCGGGGCCCACACCCGTGTATGCCGGCCTCGCCTCGGCTACCTAGTGCGCCCGCCCCATCAAGGTGGTCAGCCGCAGCTTTCAGCACCATTCGTTCGGGGACGGACAACGCACGACGCTCGAACTGAAAGTCAGAAACCATCCACTATTGTTCCGCGACTAGTCGACTACAACCACAACTGTCGAATCCTCTCAGAATTCCGTGTTCACCGCCCAAATCCACGAGAGCCCACTCGTCAAGTAAACAATCCTCGAACCTTTGAAGCGCAAGCAGCTCCCCCAATCCTCGAGTGTTCGACCCCCTTCGCCCCCCCCTCCGCCGCACTCGGCACCGAAACAGAACAAAGTCGCAAAGCGAGAAGAAACCTGGCGCCGAGGCGATGTCTGCTGTCGGGTCCCTCCCCCGCAGCGCCATGCGCCGCCTGATGAAGGAGCTCGACACATGGATCCAGACCGAGTCGGCCGGCGAGCAGGGCATCGAGCGCCTCGGCCCCGTCAACGACGACGGGCTGCTCAGCTGGGAGGCCGTGATCAACGGCCGGGAGGTCGGGCAGGGTTATGACAGTGCGTTTGTTCTCTCTCTCTCTCTCTCTCTCCTCCTCCCCCCCTTTTCTCTTTTTTCTTTCCTTTTCCTAAACGCGCTATCACAAGAACTAACCATAGTGTTTGTTGGTGTCCCAGACGGCCGCTGGCTCCTCCGCATCACCATCCCGCCCTCCTACCCGCTCCACCCGCCCGCCATCGTCTTCGCCACCCCCGTCGTGCACGCCAACGTGAGCCTGCAGACGGGCGAGATCTGCCTGGACCTGCTCAAGGACGCGTGGACGCCCGCGTACAGCGTGCTCGAGTGCGTGCGCGCCGTCCGCCTGCTGCTCGGCAACCCCGGCGTCGACTCGCCGCTCAACGTCGACGTGGCGGCGCTGCTGCGCGACGGGGACGCGCTCGGCGCGCGGCGGCTGGTCGAGTTGTGGGTGGAGGAGGAGAGGTTTGAGGGGAAGTAAGGGAGGTTCAACTTCTTGGTTCCAAGGCCGGGCGGGGTACTAACGGGATGATGATTGCCCCCTTTTTTTCTCCCGGCACGGGGGACTGGACTGCTATATCTTTTTGGAGTACATACATACAAATATCTAATGTTAAATAATGGGGGGAAGCCGGAGTTGGAAATGGTCTCAGGCGTTGGATCGTTGGAATTAGGGCCGGCACACGACACGACATCAGGAAATACCGTGACTGGTTTTTCCTCCAAAAATGATGCGCAATAATTGATACCCCATTGCTTCCGACCCTCTATCTTCTCTCAACGCCATGCTTGTTCGTGCCTTTACCACGGCTGTCTGCCAGCAAGCAGTGGCCCTATGCCTGGCTGCCAGGTACCTCTAAAGTCCAACCAAAACCAAAACCAGGCCGCCACTTTTGCGCCCGTAACCATCAAGGTCGCACACTGTATCGTACAATTGTGAGCACAACCCCCTTTCGGTGGCTGGGCCAACACGTATCTCTCTTGAACGCAGGGACCCTCGAGCGGGAGCTATTACAAGGGCATTACAAGCCAACTCCGACATTCTTCCAATATCAAAGTCCGCCATGCTCCACTGAGCTTCCAGAGTGGGTTACCCGACTACTCCCATAACAAAAGAGTTGACTTGATGTTCGCTCAAGGGCTTGGCAGAGAGCCCGCTACGCTCCCGAGGTTTGGGCGTGCGGGCTCCACCAGTAATTTCTGTGTGACATGTTCACTCGTTGTAGTGATAGACCTATCTATCGTTAGCACAACCGTCCCTCCAACAGCGCGGACACAGGGCGTGTCTACCTTGTAGTTGGGCAGGCCGACCGGCTGCCATCCTAGCCTCTTGGCCATCTTTGCGAAACCCTCCGTCTCAATCAGGTTGTAAAAGGAGAAGGCAGGAAACATGGCGCCGTCTCGGTGGACGTCAGCCTTGACCAGCAGTGCTGCGCCGCCGACTCCGTCCAAAGGAAGCTCCTCATGGAGAAGCCCGTCTTCCTTGGACAGGTAGGCCATCAGTGTCCGGAATGTTGCCATTTCGGCATAGCCCTCCAGCAGGATATCATCCGGACCCATCTGCTTGGCCAAGTCCAGCGCCGTGGGGCTATCCTGCCAGTTGTTGAAGTCGTAGGGCCGCTCGTCCATCTCCTTTTTCTCGGCGTTCCAGAAGCGCTGGAAACAATTGGGCGCAATGATAGCCTGGTCGTGGCGGGCCAGGTCCTGGATGATGGTTGGGGGCGTCTCGATGACATCGGCATCCAGCCACAGGATCCACGATGTCGCAGGGCCCAGGGTCGAGAAGAGAAGAGAATTGCGGGCTTTGGCCATGGCTGCCCGCCTGATCTTCTGGTTCTGCATCTTGTGGCGCTCGCTTTCGTCCTGCGACGAGATGGGCGGGTCAATGTCCTCGCGCAGGATGATGATGCTCTTGAACCTGTCCTTCTCTGCTCCGTATTTTTGTGTCTTGGTGATCCTCTTCTGCAACTCCTTCGTCGCCTCGTTTCCCTCCTTCGTCTTGGGCAGGATGAAGCCGAGCGTAATCAGTTCGTGGGGGTATTTGAGCTGGAGAAGGTTGTCCCAGTACGCCGGGTAGAAACGGGCCATTGGGGTTAGGAGCAGGATGTTCTCGCGGTTCTGGAGCGGGTCCGGCGTGGTGGTGACATTGTTGAGGTTGTAGTGTGCGACGGGCGGCGGCTTCAACTTGCCGCCGCCGGTCGACTTGCGGAAGGGAGAGGTCGGCGGCGAGAGAGGGTGGGATGCGGCCGTGGCCTTCCGAGAAGCGGAAAAGTCGGGAGTAGACGAGCCTATTAAAAAGTATAGAATGAAGAGGCAGAGCGCTACGCCAACAGTAAGGGTCACTGGGCTCGTCTTCTTGAGACGAACCGCCCCCATGGGACGCGCCATGGGTTCGTCGAGGATGTATTAGAGAAGCCGACCCATAGAGCTGTCCACGATGCGACGCCGATGTCGATGTCGATGTCGATGTCGATGTCGAGGCCGGTGTTTGATGTCGGGTCGCTATTTCGCACCGACCGTGAATCCAACGAGCGTCGCAACGTAGCGGCCCGGCAATGGCAGCTGAAGGATGCGGTCCCTCAACTTCAAAAAGGAGGCTAATCCACAATTGTGAGGCGTGGTCGATAGGGAGTTTTGTTGGAGCCGGGAATGGAATTGGGGGTCTGAAAAGCGGACTCTCCCAGGGGCCAGAGGCCACTCGCTCACCTACAGCCGCACAGTATGAAATAAGATTAGACCCTAGCACGCCTTGTAAGTCAGCGAGCCAGGCAAACGCAGCCCAACGGTTATCACCCCTCTTCCAGCTTTGCCCCCAGGCTTTTTAGACACCGAACATTGAATTAGTGGGTTTAAACGGTGTAGCAAACTGGTGAATAGGCCGAAGACAGCTTTTGAAGTTTGCCAAAACTGCAAATTTCGAAACCTGAGTAAAGAAGGAGACAGTTAATCATACAGTGCCCAAACCGTACGACGACCCCAGAAGCCGCGTCAACGGCGGCAGCCTCGCCAACAACAGCTCCCGCCAGAGCTCCAAGTCACAACCCGCAAACCGCAACCCAAGTTCGCCGCGCCACTTCAAAAGTCGATTCCAACCACCTTTCCCCAAACCCATTTGTACCTGACTCGGCGTCATAATCATAAAACTGCAAACAGCTGCAGAAACCGCAACGATGTCAATAACGCCAATCATTACGTTCAAGGCGGGCATGTGTGATGTCGACGTTCGTCCACCCTTTGCCCCTCCACTCTACCTACCTAAGTACTGACGAGGTATCAGCAATCCTCGGAGCCCTTCAAGATCCATGCCCAGGCGACGCCCGGCTACATTTTTCTCTACTCCGAAGATGGTACGGTTGCAACGCCCTCGGGCGCTGTCGCGCCCTGCCCGACCCGAAAGCTGACACTGCACCAGATCTTATCCACTTCTGCTGGCGCCCCAGATCCGCGCCCCTCGACGAACCCGACCTCGACCTAGTCATGGTGCCGACAGACGGCCACTTCGTTCCATACGACACCCGGTCGCCAAGCCAGCCCTCCTCCAAGACCAATGGCCGCATCTTCGTTCTCAAGTTCGGCTCGTCCTCACAGAGACACCTGTTTTGGCTTCAGTCCAAGCCCCAGGGCCGCAGCGGTGACGCGGCCTGGCTCAGCCCGAGGGATCTCATGATTGGCGATATCGTGGACAGGCTTCTGCAAGGCGAGGAGGTGGATGTGAATAGCGAACTGGGCTCGGTCCGCAACAACGACGACGATAGCCGACGCGATGCCGACGACGACGAGACGATGGAGGACGCCGAAGGCCACGGCGATTCGCATGCGCACCGCCGCGGCAGTGGGGGCGCCGGCCCGGGCGCCACGGGTGGGGATTTCAGGGAGGAAGGCGAGGATGCCAGAGGAGGAGGAGCGGATGGGGCACGAGCGTAGGTGACCATTCTCCCACTGACACAACGGTCCCGGATGCCTTCTGGTTCATACTCAACATGGTTGTTTCTCTGCTGGGAAATGGGCTGGATCTAGCGCATAGCATCGGGCATTCTTTGCAGATAGCATGCATGTACATCCTAGAGATCCGCCAGGAAGCAAACGGCGGAGAAGAAAATGAGAAAGCGACATCATTTCATTCCCTTGCTCACGTTTCGGATATCTGCGCAGGTGCTAATCTTTCGGCTGGTAGGGTGAGCAACGATGCTGCCACCGCGGTGCGCAACTTCCTCGATTCGCTCAAGGGAGCCCCGGCGCTTGGTGGGGGCAGCCAGGCCGAAGGCAAGGCCTATCCTCTTCTCAATGACCTCCTCGAGCCCCCCACAACGATTCCCATGCTCGACTCGGCGACTGATGAATACGTCGACAACCTCTTGAGCTTCCTTCCCCCGACAGTCTTGGTGCTGGCCCAGCAGGGAGACAACGGAGACGCCATCGAGAGAGAACCCGGCGCGGAATCCGCCGAAGCTGCGAAGCAGGCCATGAGCTCGGGCCAGAAACGCTCCCTGCTCAAGAAGGTGTTCCGCAGCCCGCAGTTCAGCCAGAGCCTTGCGAGCCTGACAGTTGCGCTCAGGGACGGCGGTCTGCCGACCATTTCTGAGGCCCTGGGTGTCTCGTTGGAGAACGGGGGGCTCGTCAGGGGTGGCACAGTGCCCTTGGGCGGCGGGGATGCCGTCGAGGCGTTTGTGGAGGGCGTCAAGAAGACGGTTCAGAGGAAGTGATGGGATTGATGGTGTTGCACTGTCTTGGGCGAGAATGAAGGGGGCTCATCGAGACAGCTGCCGACTCTGTATGTACGTAGCTGCCTTGCTGAAGGTTCAAGGCACGCATAAAAGAGTTCAGGAATGGCGTGAACCCCATCTGACAGCCAATCTCCGGTACTCATTGAAGATCCATAGTCAAAAGGATCAAAGCACCATGCCACAGTCATAGTCTACGGGTGATATCGACCATGTTGGTTCCGTTCAAAGTGTGTAGTTAAATACCTGTAGTTAATGTTTACGGCCCATGCCAAGCCGGTACCTTGCGGGTTGCGGGGCCACGCAACGTCATTTTCAATCCTGGAGCTCCCCTCTGAGCTCCCCAACAGCTTTCTTTCCCTTCAATTCTTCCCTCAACCCGCCTCGAGAATTCCTTTTTCTGGCCCAACTCCAACATCATGGCAGCCGAAGCCGAATACTGGTCGTTTCCGACCAATCCAGAAGAGTTCGACCAAGATGAGCGCATTTCGTATTCCAGGCTCGACAACAAGCACATCGCCGTGCAGGACGACGGCACCGAGTACGAGTTCGACGCAGGACTGAAGCGCTGGATCCCCATGATCGACGAAGCCCTGATCGAGGAACAGCAGAGGGGATACATGATGCCCGACGCCGATGCCGACGACGACCGGCGGGGGAGAAAGAGGAAGATGGATCACTCGAACGACCGCGAGGTAAGCTGCGCGCACATGCACATCTGCAGCGTCGGCCATCCCGCACGCCGCCATGCCCTCCTCCTCCCACCATAGCCCAACACATCAGAGAGTCAAGAGACAAGAACAGCCCCCGAACGCTCGCGCGCGAGATGCGGGGAGAGACTGACCAGCCGCTTGATGTGATTTTTTTGTTTGCGCGCCAGCAGGACAACAACTTCAATAACAAGGACCGCCCATCCAAACCCGCAAAGCGGCAGGGAAAGCCGGCGCAGCCCAAGCAGAACACGGCCGTCTACGTGACCGGCCTTCCGTCCGATGCCACTGCCGACGAGGTCGCCGAGCTTTTCTCTCGCAAGTGCGGCGTCATCGCCGAGGAAATCGACAGCGGCAGGCCGCGCATCAAGATGTACACGGACGCCGATGGCAGTTTCAAGGGCGACGCCCTGATCGTCTTCTTCAAGCCTCAGTCAGTCGAGATGGCCATCATGCTACTAGACGACACCGAGTTCCGCTTCCCCCCGGCTGGATCCTCGAGCACCACCAAGATGCGCGTACAAGCCGCCGACATGAGCTACAAAAAGACCAAGTACGACGGCGACAAGACCAACACCGCCAACAACAACAAACCAGGCGAAGGCGGCATCAGCAGTAACAACAACAACCGAGCCTCGGCCGCCGAGAACCTGCGCAGCAACCAGGACAAAGCCAAGATCATCCGAAAGACACAAAAGCTCTCGGCCAAGCTAGCCGACTGGAGCGACGACGACGAACCCTCGGCCCTAAACCCCAATCCCTCCTCTACCACCACCACCGGCACCGCTGCCGCATCCGCGAAATGGGACCGCCTCGTGATCCTGCGGCACATGTTCACGCTGGACGAGCTGCAGGAGGACGCCACGGCGCTGCTCGACATCAAGGAGGACATTCGCGACGAGTGCTCCAAACTGGGCGCCGTCACCAACGTGGTGCTGTACGACGAAGAGGAGGAGGGCATCGTCAGCGTCAAGTTTGCGACGCGCGAGGCCGCCGAGGCCTGTCTGCGGCTGATGCACGGCCGCGCCTTTGCCGGCCGCATCGTCGAGGCCTTTTTCGCGACGGGCAGGGAGAAGTTTCGGCGCTCTAGGGGGGAGGTGGCGGGGCATGGTGGTGATGGTGATGATGATCATGATGAAAGATGATGAGTATGTAGACGGAATTCTGGTCGCCCGTTTTTTGTTCCTGCTTTCTCGTCTGGGTTTTTTCCTGTGGTTGCCTATGTATGGCATTCATTCATATATGTGCTCTTACCAGGCTCTTCTGTTTTTAGGTCTGTATAATTCGATACCAACCAAGCAAAACGGTCGTTGCCAGGTTCTATCCAGGCACTTTCTTCGGCGTGAGAAGCCAAACACTGCAAACTTTCCAGTTGCATTTCGAGATTGATAAACACCGAAAAGGAAAAAAACAATGCCATCCCATTTCCGGTTCTACCCTCTAACTAGCTAAAGTGTTGAACTTTTTCGTTCCCATCCTATCCCATCCAGCCTGCCTGCCCACCAACCCACCCATATATCGTCACGCCAGGGTCCAGCCTCCCCGGAAGAGGTTCCAATAGTGTACATCGAACCCGAAAAAAACAAGGTGATTTGGGGGGGGGAGGGTATATCTCATATCTATCATTTCCCTGTCTAGTGGTGGAAGAGCCGGACGTTCTGCTCCACGAATGTGATACCCAGGCTCTCGGCCGTGGCAAAAACGGGGCCGTCGTTCTGGCTGCCTCCCGGGGCGGCCATGTACTTGACGCCGGAGCGGGCGGCGCGGTAAACGTTGTCGGTGAAGGGGAACTTGTGCGGTTTTTATACTGTTAGTCATGCAATGATCTGCTGCTATATCTGGAATAAATAGAACAGCGGGATATATAACGTACGAAAGCATCGCTCGACACGACAACGTCGGACAGCTTGGCCATCCACTCGTTCTTCTCCTCCTCGGTGAACGCGGGCGGGACCTCCTCAAAGGCGGCCTCAAAGGTCTCGCGCTCCGCGCCCGACTTGGGCAGCTGGCCGCTGACGAGCAGGTCGATGGCATTGCTCTTGTCGGGGCGCTTGGTGCCCTTCTTCCACTTGATGCCCAGCACGCGCGGGTGGAAGCGGAGCCACCAGTTGTCGGCCTTGTCGCCGGCCAGCCTGGTGCAGTGGATCCGCGACTGCTGGCCCGCGCCGAGGCCGACGATCTGGCCCCGGGCGGCGTAGCAGACCGAGTTGCTCTGCGTGTACTTGAGGGCGATGGTGGCGACGGTCAGGTCGCGCAGCGCGCTCTCGGAGAGCGGGGCCGAGTTCTTGGGGGTGATGATGTTCTTGAAGGATTCGGGCGAGATCTCGACGTCGTTGCGGCCCTGGGTCAGGTTGATGCCGTACACTGTCCTGGTCTCGGTCTTGCTGGGCTCGTACTCGGGATCCATTTGGAGGACAAGGTACTTGCCGCCCTTCTTCTTCTTGAGCATCTCCAGCGCAGCGGGCTCGTATCCAGGGGCGATAACGCCATCCGAGACCTCCTTGGAGATGATGCTGGCGGTGGGGACGTCGACGACGTCGCTGAGAGCAATCATATCGCCGAAGCTGCTCATGCGGTCAGCACCTCTGGCGCGGGCATAGGCCTGGGCGAGGCCCGAGGTCTCAATGCCGGCAATGTCATCGACCATGTAGACCTTGCGCTCGTCGGCATCCAGGGGCTCGCCAATGGCGGCACCGGCAGGAGAGACGTGCTTGAAGCTGGCAGCAGCCGGCTTGCCGAGGGCCTTCTTGAGCTCCTTAACCAGGGGCCAGCTGTTGAGGGCATCCAGAAGGTTGATGTAGCCCGGAGAGCCGCCCAGAACCTTGAAGGGAAGGTTGGCACCCTTGACATAGGCCGAAGCGGGCTTCTGGTGGGGGTTGGCACCGTAACGGAGCGGGAGATACTGCAGGCCATCGGCGGCGTACTGCTTGCGGAAGAAGTCGGAGATGGCCGCGTCGTAGTCGGCAGTATGCTCGAATGCCTTGAGGGCATACAGCTTCCGGCTCGACTCCTTGACCTCGCCGGCCTCGAGCTCCTTCAGGAACTCGGCATAGTCGTTGGGGTCGCTGAGGATGGTGACGCGGGCGTGGTTCTTGGCGGCGGCGCGGATGAGAGTGACACCGCCGATATCGACCTCCTCCACGGCCTCGGGCACCGTGACATTGATCTTGGCAACGGTGTCCTTGAAGGGGTACAGGTTGCAGATGACATAGTCGACCTTGGAGATGTTCTGCTCGGCAAGGTCCTTCTCGTCCGAGGCGAGGTTGCGAGCCAGGATGCCGGCATGGACAGCAGGGTGGAGAGTCTTGACGCGGCCAGCCAGCATCTCGGGGGCCTTGGTAATGGCGGAGATGTCCCTGTGAAAGGAAGTGCCATTGTTAGCTAGAGCATCCTCTGAGCGCGCAATGAACCAGGAGGCCTTACTCGACAGGGAACCCCGATTCCCTGATCATCTTAGAGGTGCCGCCCGAGGCCAAAATGCGGACATTTTGCTGGATAAGGCCCTTGGCCAGGTCCAGGAGCCCTGTCTTGTCGTAGACCGAGACAATGGCGATGCGCTGTTGGTCGGCCATGGTGAGAGGATGTTTGGTGGTGCGAGGAGCAAACTATTTTCGTGCTGTCAGTGCTCCAGTGGCTCCGGCCCTGAGGGGTTGCTGGGATCCCAATTACAAGGTCTATCCACGGCCTCTGGATTCCGTATCTTGACTTTTGACTGTCAAATCAAGGGCTCGTACTGCTTCGTCAAGCAACTCGAGAGTGGCCCGACAGAACTGATACTTGCGGTACTATGAGAAAAAAAACCGTGGAACTAGCCGAGGCCTATCAAACCATCACTGAGGGACTGAAAAATAATTCTTTTCGCGTCACTTCCCTATCACGATGGAATGGAGGGGTAGCTTCGCCGGGATCGGGGGGCACCTTCTGCCCCGCACTCACTGCAAACAATTTAGGTAATTACCGCATTAGCGCCCGACAGTTGGGGGTGAAACGTATAGAAAGGGACCCCCCCCCGCGAGGAACTGCGCGAAAAAATTGCCCATTTGCTTTGGTTTTTTTGTCTAATAGAATCATGTTGATTTTGCAGCCTCTTTTGGGGCCATATAGCCTTTGGTGGTGGATTTGCTCCCTAGTATTTCCCATGCCACATTTCTGATCAGGGCTCTTATCGCTATCATCAAACCCTAGCGAGGTGCGGTCGGCTGCTGCCAGCTGGCGTCGGAGGGGGCTTTGGGCTAGGACCCTTTATAAGGTAGACTCCGAGTGCTAGACTTCGTCCTTCGGGACATTTGGTCAATGTGAGTTTTTCCAAACGGTCTAGCGTTGCACTCTGCAAAAATACTAACCACCTCACAGTTGAAACGATACAGAGAAGATTAGCATGGCCCCTGCACTAAGGATGACACGCTACTCAAAGAGACGCTACCAATTTTTTTGGCATTTTTTTGGCCCTGAAATGATGCTGTAAAACGGTAAAAGGCCTGCGAATTGGTCTGCAACACGGACCATGCGGCCAACTTCGAGGAGGTCGAGGGTTCGAACGCTTCCAGTTTCAACTTTTTTTCCTGCCCGTGCAAACACTCTAGGCCATTGTCCTTCGGCATCTGGACTCTGAAATACCGTAGAAGTTACCGTAAACGTTGACTCCAATTATATGTCTGGTCAACGGCTCAAGTTTAACACATCACCAATTACCCCTTGGCATAATTCTCCAGGCACTTTGTAGTTTGAGATACGGAGCAATTGACATCTCAATTCTATCACCTGGTTGGCTACATGGCCGGTCCGACTTGGTGTCGAGAACGACCGATGAAATTCTGGCGATGTAGAATTTGAACTTTAACCCCCGGTGGGAAATAATTAGACTCTATCTTGAGGGTGCAGTGCGGGCAATGTGTGGTCTGCGGAATGTGTGATGATGGGGGGAAGAGAGGCCATGCATGGCCGCAATTCCCAGATGTGTGGGTGGGCTTACCCCTGACTCAGACTGGGCCCACTGGCACCAGTGGGGACGTCAACACTCTACCAAGAACAAAAATGGCTGACCTTGCAAAAACCAACACCTCACTGCGCCCTACGCAAACACACTCCGCCATAAAACCAACCGACATCATCAGCCTTCTTCCTCTTTCAATCTCCAACAAGTCCAAGTCGTCAGACTCAATCCTGCCACGACCTCCCCAACAACCCCTCCTCGCTCCCCAGCACGCCCCTCTTCTCCTCGTCCTCGGCAATCCTCAAGACCAGCTCCCCAAACAAGCCATTCGCCCAGCCGAACCACGCGCGCGTCCAGTCGTGCTCGCGCCACGCGTTGACCGTCTCGTGGATGACGCCCGTGCCCGCGGTCGAGTTGAGCACGGCAAACAGCTGCTCGGCCACGGCCTCGTCGCGGGAGGACGACGACGACGACGATGCGAACCCGGCCAGGTCCTCGTACGCCGTGAGCGCGGCGACCGTCGCTGCCATGGGCCAGCCCTTGCCCGGGCCGAGGTGCGGGCCGCCGACGGCGGAGAGGGCGGGGCCCTTGGCGAAGTAGGGGTTGGCCATGCTGAGCACGAACTTGCGCGTGTTTTGGTAGATTTGGGCGTAGTCGTGTTCTTTTTCGGGTGGGGTTGAGGTTGAGGTTGAGGTTTCGCTGTCGTCTTCTTCTTCTTCTTCTCTTGTGTCTGGGTGTGTCATGGTGGAGGAGTTGCTCCGGGCCGCCGTGTGCTTCACCGACTTGAGCATCCTGCCCGCCTTCTCGGACAGGGTATAGTTCCACAGCGGCATCGCCAGCAATGACGGGACGTTGGCGTCGTCCATCAGGTTCGCGCCGCCGTACCCGTCCACCTCGTACGCAAAGATATCGCCAAAGTCGCGGTGCTTGACGACGGCATCCCGCGCGACACCCCTGCGGATCCCCTCGGCGAGCTTGCGCATCGCCACCGTCAGGTTGGCCGCCTTGTCGTTGACGTCCCCCTCGGCCAGCCCCTGCATGATCTCGGACGCCTGCTCCAGGTAGGCAGCAAACATCATGTTGGAAGGCGTCAGCAGCTGGAAGATGCACGCGTCGTCGCTCGGCCGGAACGCCGACCGCACCATGCCGTTCTCCTTGACCGGGTTGCCGAGCCCGTTGTTGGTGAGCGTCTCGGACCCGCGGTTGGTGTACCCCGTAAAGGTCCACGCCGAGGGGAGCACGCGGCCCTCCTTGTCGTACGTGCCCAGACGCATGGCTGCGGACGCGTCGACGGCGGCTTCCACGGCGTTAACCCAGGAGTACTTCCCAAAGAAGTCGAGGTCGCCGGTCCGGCTGTGGTAGGCGGCGCTGATCTGCAGGAACGAGGCTAGGCTGTCGAGCTCCCACTTGCAGTCGAAGACGAGTTTCGGGTCATATGGCGGGTTGGGCGAGTTCTGATGGAAGGCAGCGTTGGTTGTTGGCTTGATGCCGCTTTCGGCAGGCGGCTGGAACGAGTGGCAGTACGGCGAGATGATGATGTACCGCGAGTGCGAGTTGATGAGGCCGCGCCAGAGGCTAGCCAGCGAGTCGGGTTCCTTGGAAGCCTCCAGGAGGGGCAGGTACGAGTACACCTGGCTCGCCGAGTCGCGCAGCCACATGGCGTCGATGTCGCCCGTGATCACGTACGTCAGCTCCTCGTCCGTCTCGGTTACATCGCCAGTGGTGTCGTCCTTCTTGGTCGCATAGCCGCGCCACTTTACCATGGTGTCGAGCGTGTTCGGATAGCTGTTCTCGAACAGGCGGAACAGATCCGGGTCGTGAATCACCCCCCTCATGCGCTCGATGAGGTCTTCCAGGGCAGGGAGACGGAATTTCCTGCACTCGGGTGGCGGGCGGACATAGGGGAACTTACGCCTGCCCTCAGACAGTGGTTCGGGCTTCTTACGCTGCAACGCCTCGAAGCCGACGCACTGCTCCGAGGGAGTGGGAGTCGTAGTCGTCTCCGCGGAGGTCGTCTCCGTGGGAGTCGCAGTCGTCTCCGTGGTAGTTGTAGCGACAACGGGCTCCAATTCGGGGTCATCGGTCGTCGATGTTGACGGCGGGTGCAGAATGTCCTCCGCCTCGACCACATCCTGGGAAGGAGATTCATGGTGAGGTCCCTCGTGGTCGATACTGGGCACCTCGGATGGCGGGCTCGTGTGCAGATCAAAAGGGTCATGACGGACCGTCGACAGGGGTGTCTGGTATCCCAGCCAAAGCACCAAAACGGTCAACAAAATGGCGATGCCGAGGAACCGCCCCCTCCGGGAGCCGGTGATGAACGCAAGCACCATCTTGAGCCGACACGCTGCCCACCGTAGCAAGCATGCATCGTGTGAAATCGGCGAGGACACGAGCGCAAAAAGGAACCGCACTTTCCGAGCAAGGGCGCTCAGATGCCGGATAGTTACATTCTTGGCGACCCAATACAGCGGGCTGGCTCTTGGCTAGGTGATGTCCATCCAATGGGAAGATGAAGAGTGTCAGGGATGGCAGCCCCTGGAGTCTTCCCTAGAAACCCCTGCCGAATTGCTCGACGTGCTCTCCCAAATCCTGTTACGTTTTTGACCACTTGAACCCGGAAAGAGGCTCACCATTCGGGATGGACTGTTCTGTTGGTGGTGGTGAATATCAACTGGAAAATTCCCGAACAACAACCCCTCAAGTTTTACTTCAGTTGCCCCGACAACCTTGCCCTACCGTGAGCTTTGACATCTTTAACCCCTGCTTCAGAAGTTCAGAAGGAATCCAAACAAGAGCACGTGGACTCCATGTTGGATAGAAAGACGTCTAATCAAGCTTCTATGGGACGAAAAGAGAGAATTACCAACAATTGCTTTTTTCTACGCAATCAAGACTCCTTCTAGAACTCAAACTCCCCATCCTCCGGCCGGGTATCCTGTGGCATAACCCCCCCCCCCCACCAAGAAACAACACCACAACTGAGACACACCCCTCCCCGTTCCCGCACACTAACTTTACGAAGCCAACTCGTCGCTGCTGCTCGACTGCAGCCCGTCCCCCTCAAGTTCTCCGCCATCCTCTGGCCGTACCCACGGCTCAACCTCCTCACAACCCTTGGGAACACGACACACGTCCCTCACATCACACGTCTTCCACAGCACCTCCCGCACCTCCCGAAACACCTGGTCTGGCGCGTCCATGGCCCAGATGACATCCAGGTGCTCATACTCCGGGATGACCTTGCTGTGGACCACCTGGACGTGCGGCTCGCGGCCGCGCTCAAAGCGCCGCAGCAGTTTGTCGCCATCGACCAGATCGTCGTCCCCGCACACCCACAGCGCAAACGGCGGTGCTTGGTGGTTATACCAGGCCGTCGAGCCCCTGAGATTCCTTCTGCTGTGCGTGTCCGCATCGGCCACATACTCCGACTTTTCGACGGCATGATCGCGATCCGCAGCCGTCAAGCTAGGGCGTGTCTGGTCTAGGTCCATCTCGCGGTCCTCCTGCTCTTCCGCCCTCCGCTCCTCCTTGGTCGCCAGAATGCACTTGTGGTGGGCAAAACACTCCCTCCCGAGCCACCAGCGCATCGACTCGGAGCTGACATAGACGGGCGCAAACTGGAACATCCTGTCGCGCAGGCCGCGGTCCCACCGCCGATCGGACCAGTTGAACAGAAACGAGAAAACCTTGTACCCCAGCCAGCCGTACACGCGCGGGGGCAGCAGCGCGTGCATGGTCATCATGAAGGGGATGAAGGCGTGGATGCCAAACATGAGGCGGAACAGGGCCGGCGTGATGACGCGCATAAACTTGAAGTACATCTTGCCGATCAGGGGGCCCGCGTAGGCTGCGGGCGCGAGGGCGCAGAACACGGTCAGGCGCGCGCCGAGATCGGGCCGCTGCTCCTTGGCCAGCGCCACCAGCGTCTGCGTGGTGCCCTGCGAGTGGGCGACCAGGCCGAGTTTAGAAAAACCCGTCTGGTGCAGCACGCGCGACGCGAGCGCGGGGAGGTCGAAGACGCCCATCTGCCGGATGTTCCAGCACCACATGCGCGGGTCGCCGTAGTCGAGCAGCGTGTGCTGCGGGTCGAAGCCGCACCGGTTGTTGCCCAGCCAGACGTCGAAGCCCGACTTGGCGAGGTAGAAGGCGAGAGAGTCGTCGTCGTTGACGCAGTATGCACCCGAGCTCTGCAGGAGGCCATGCATGAGGAGGACGGGAAATTTGGGCTTTTGCTTGTTGCCGTTGTTGACGGTGGGCTTCTGCTTGGGGGGTCTGAAGGTCTCTGGACCGCCGTGGGCAAGTTCTTCGGGGGGTACGGGTTGGTACTCCTTGGGATCGTAGACGTGCCAAAGATCGATGATGAAGCCGTCTTCGGTCTGGACTTTGAAGATTTCCATGTCGAGACCGACTCGGCGGGCGTAGTATGCTGGATCGCATACCAGGGGGTCCGCGCCGCCCTCGGTGGGCACGAAGCCATCGATGTGAGTGCTGCCCCCTTCCTCTGATTCGCGCGAGTGCGAGGGTGCGTGCCTGCGCGTCCATTCTCGCTCCTTTTCTTTCCTCCGCTTTTCCTGTTTTACTTCCTCGGCGTAGAACGGCCGGTCGACGTCTGGGTTCCGTCGTGTTAGCCGCTGCCATAGGCGCCGCAGCGACGGGACGACGCCGGTGAAGAGTGCGCCGAGAACGATGACGCCCAGGAACGCTAGGCTGAGAAAGAACGAGGATACCCTGAAGACGCGACACTGGATGTTTCTGAGAAGAGACGGAGGACCGTAGAGGGGCAATGGAGGGAATAAGGGGTTGGTATGGGTCGGGGGCATAGCCCGCCTTAAGCTCCCGTCTGAGGATCTCCTCCTCCCATTTTTGGATTTCTCTGCCGCGATGCTGGCCACACGGTCCGTTATTACCGATTCGCCTCTCTTTTCACGGGCGGCATGGCCTTCGGCCTCCAGCTCCTCCCTCAGCAAATTCAGCTTGTGGGCTTCTTCCAACGGAACTGGGGGCAGGCGGTTGCCATCCGATGTGACGAGGACGTGATCCTGGGGCGTAATAAATCGGGCTTCGACGGCGATGCCATCACCGTCGCCCTCGGTTGGATGCTGGTGCGACAACTTTTCTGCCTGGCCCGCAAAGTTGGCAGCGGCCTTGTCCCAGGAGACATTGACTTCTAGTTTCGAGGGGGAATAGGCTGCTGATTCTTTTCTTTCTTGCAAGACGGTTTCTTGCAATGTCATGTTGGCAATGAATGAACGGGATGAATGTTTTGTCGGCGCAGCCTGAAAAGGGGTAACAGGGGATTCAGACGGTTGCACCGTAATCCGTACAAGTTTTCAGAAGCGAAGTTATCGCAAGTCCAATTGGTAAGAGGATACGGAATATTCAGTACTATGGGATATGGTACCTGAAATTGTCGTAGCGCCACCATCGACGTCATCGGAACTGAGGCGGGAGTCTACCAAGATGGATGGAGCATTGGACAATTGGGGACTCCTCGACCCCGACAATCAACCGCGCACTTTCCCGGATGAAACCAACCGCAGCAGTCCATGTTGATCTTCTATGTAGGTTCGGTACTGACCTGCCAGTGATGTCCTTGCCCCAAGTCTTTTTTCCCCTTGAGAGCCTCAACAGCCAGCCTCAGCAGCTTCCTGGGGAAAGGCAGGGGGGTTGGGGGTTGATTGGCCCAGGTCCGGATTTAACATGTGAAGATCGACTTAGATCACTGACCGCCGGGCTGGGGTCGGACGATGGCGGTCTTTCTCGGGGTTAGGGTCTAAGCGCCAGCTGGGTGGCCCACTGACCATCCAGATTCCCGGGCCCTCTGGCAATGTGCCGAGGCGAAAGTGAAAGCCGAAGCTGGAAGCCATCTAGGAACAGCTAGACGCCGTGGCGGGTCCCGGCCTCGCAAGAGTTGCGCCGAATGGTTATCCGCCTTGGGCTCTTGAAAGTTGAATATGGCACCTTGAATTCCCCAATCAAGGAGCATAGCAATTTTTTTCTGATTGTCTTTTTGACTTGGTCTCCTGTTGTGTTTTGTCGGGCGCCTGCTGTTTGCTGCAGTTCGCGTGGGAATCTCGGCTTTCGGCGGCCACTTAGGTGTACCTTAACTCGTCGCTGCACTACTGAACGCGCATCCATCGCCGTCTTCTCGGAACGAACCCCCGGCGGACCGAGACGCACAAACACCTTACGCCGTCATATTACACATTACGCCGACCGACGGCTATCTTCAGATTTGCCCCATCAACTTCCGTCCCGCAATGCCAGCTTCTGATGCGGGCGCTGGCGTCCGCCGGAGACGACCACGAAGGCGCCGGCAAGACAAGTCGGCCCTCTCGGCGCGCCTGGTCCTCGACGACCATGTCAAGACCGACGTCGGTATTGTGTCGGAGGACCTGTTTGCCGAGCTGTTCCCCCATCTCCAGAACTGTGTGTCTTCGCGCTCGCCTTCCGCTGTCTCCCGCGCTTCCTTGGTGCTAATTCCATGTGCACCATGCAGCCCACGACGAGGACGACCAAGTCACGAACACCCCGAGCCCCCTCCACATCGCGATCGCTCCCTGGACGTCCTCTCACGCGCCCGAGTCGACGAATTGGGCCATAGTCCCCGTCACGCCGTCGTCTGCCCTCGCTCCCTCGACTATACAGTTCTCTCCCTCGTCCCTGGCTCTCCAGTCCTTTGCCACGAATTTGAAGCAGGTCGCGCCGTCGCAACTGACCACCCGGAGCAGGAGCGGGATTGAGGTTTTGGTTTTGGATGTTGCTGCCATTGAACTGGACACCGTTTTTGTGAACCTCGAGGGGGAGCTGGCCAAACGACTGGAAAACGGAGAGGGCAACTTTTTCCGGGAGCATCCCGCTGGAGGCAGGGGGAAGCCCCCGGCTGCCTCAACCCCCGAGGGCCGCTTGACAGCCTCCCTGCGCAACGCCCTCGGCACCCTGAAGGTTGTCCATACCGGTGACTTGTTCCCGCTCCCTCTTGCGCCGCATCCCGTCACCCATGTTCCCCCGAACCCTGGCAAGATCACGCTCTGCGAACCGGTCGCTCAGGGGATTTTGGGTCCGAACACCAAAATCATTGTGTCTCGTGGTCGAATCCACTCCAAGCGCAGCCATGCTTCGGCCCGGATGCCTCACAGCCGGGGCCTTAATGGGACCGCCGAGGACGACGAAGATACGGCTAACGACCAGTTCTTCTCTGCCGCCGAGGAAGGCATCCGGACCGCCGAGGAGACGGATGCCACCGCCACCGAAACGGAATTTGAGGAGCCAGATTTGGAAGAGGATGCGCTCTCGGACGACTCGATGGACGATATGATTTCACTCCAAGCGCCGACATTGTCGTCGACAATAACGAGCGGAATCGGCACGCCCACCACCATGGGGCGTGGGCGGAGGACCAACGGTGTCAGCGGCGCCGCGTCTGTGTTTTCGAGCTTCACCGCAACAACCGCTAGGCCGGACCGGCCGCGCGGCCGTTTGTTCAAGGCCCGCGGACTCATGCGGCCGATTCCACCCGACGTCCTACATCCGAAGCCCACGCCGGTCGACGACGAAGAAGCACGAATCTATGTCGACACGAAGGACCTGACCAGGATCGGCTGCTTTTCCGGGGATTGGGTCCGGCTCGAAGCATCCCAAGAGCCACCTACCAATGGCTTCGGCGCATTTGGCCTCGGGAGCTTTGTAGAACAGAATCCCGACGAGCTGCATTGGCGGCCCGCTAGGGTCTACGGGCTCCCGGAGGGCTATTCCAACCGCACCGTAGCTCGGGTAGCGAGCTCCAAGTACGATGGCCGGAGAATGTCCTTTTTTGAGTCTCAGATTCAGAGGCCCTCGAACCCCACGGTATACCTCTCCCCGGTCACGCTTTCGAACCTCGAAAATCCGCCCTACCTGCGTCTTTCCCCCATCGGCCGAGGATTGCAGGCAAAGGGCCCACAGTCGAGGTCATCAGTTCCCATCCAACCTCCTTTTGCTCGCGAGGTGATCTTGCAACACATTAGAACACCGATCCCGGTCGAGAGAGACGTGCAGACTGCCGTCATGGCTGGACTCAAGTTCTACTTTGAGAAGAGGCTACGGGTTGTCAAGACGGGAGACTTGATTGCCGTCCCAATCGATACCCAGCTCGGTCGAGCTTTGCAGGAGTCAACCGCAGCAGACGACGACTCAGCGGTGGATGACGTCCTTGGCATGATCGCGAACGGGCGCCCAGATGGGAACCTGAAGCACGACGAAGTTGCCTGGTTTAAGATCAGCCACGTCCAACCAATGAAACCGGATGCGGTAGAAGAGAACGGGGAAGAGGAGGATCCCTGGGGCTCAGTTGCTTGCGTAGACATCTCCGTGGCGCACCTGGAGCAGACCGGTTCCGTGACGAGTCGTGTCCCTGGCACGACATCCAACACTTGGCCGTATTATCTGGGGATCAAGAAGCTTCCAAAGCAAGCCAAGGGCCCTTCGAGCCCACTGATGGTAGAGCCAGAGCGGCAGCACATTTCGCCGCTGAGGAGGAGACTTCGCGAGCTCATGGCTGCCGCTACCAGCAAACCTGCCCTCCACCTCAAAATGCCCCCTGTGGCCATCCTTCTCGTCTCGACACAGCGGAGCATTGGCAAGGCTGCGACGGCGACGCAGGCTTGCGCCGATATTGGCCTACATACCTTTACCGTCGATGCCTACGACATCGTGAACGACTCGGGCGCGGGCGGGAGCGATGTGAAGACGGCAGGCTTCTTGACCTCGCGTGCCGAGCGCGCCATGAGCTGCGGGGCGGACTGCTGTGCTCTTCTCATCCGGCACATCGAGGCTCTGACGGCTGACCGCATGGTCTCCTCCATCAAGGAGGTCTTGGCAGACGCCAGAGTCCTGATTGCCACCACGACCGAGGTGGAAAAGGTGCCGGACGGGATCAGGGCCTTGTTCACGCACGAGTTGGAGATGAATGCGCCGGATGAGGCCGAGCGCGAGGGTATCCTCCGGGCCATCCTGGACGACCGCGGTGTGAGTCTTGATCCAGAGGTTGACCTCGGCGGCATTGCTCTCAAGACGGCCGCGCTCGTGGCCGGAGACCTCGTCGATGTTGTCGAGAGGGCTCTGATTGCCCAGCGGTCTCGCCTGGAGCAGCTGTCGGCGAAGGCGACGAACGAGTGTCAAGCCGTGACCGTCCGGGATGTGCAAGTCGCCGGCGGCCCCGCCGCCTCGGGTCTCACCAAGCACGACTTTGAAGTTGCTGTTGAGGCGGCCCGCAAGAACTTTGCCGACGCCATTGGCGCGCCAAAGATTCCCAACGTGACTTGGGATGACGTTGGCGGGTTGAACAACGTCAAGGAAGCCGTGACGGAGACCATCCAGCTGCCGCTCGAGAGACCAGAGCTGTTTGCCAAGGGCATGAAGAAGCGGTCCGGTATCCTGTTCTACGGCCCGCCCGGCACCGGCAAGACGCTCCTCGCCAAGGCCATCGCAACCGAGTACAGCCTCAACTTCTTCAGCGTCAAGGGCCCCGAGCTGCTCAACATGTACATTGGCGAATCCGAGGCCAACGTGCGGCGCGTGTTCCAGCGGGCGCGTGACGCGAGGCCCTGTGTCGTCTTCTTTGACGAGCTGGACTCTGTGGCGCCGAAGCGGGGGAACCAGGGCGACAGCGGCGGCGTCATGGACCGCATCGTCTCGCAGCTGCTCGCCGAGCTCGACGGCATGTCGGGCGGCGAAGACACGGGCGGCGTGTTTGTCATTGGCGCCACCAACAGGCCGGATCTTCTCGACCAGGCGCTGCTCCGGCCCGGCCGCTTCGACAAGATGCTTTACCTGGGGGTCTCGGACACGCACGACAAGCAACTCACGATTATGGAGGCCTTGACGAGAAAGTAAGGCACCCCCTTCCGTTTTATAATAATCACAAACCCATTTTTACTAACCAACACCACCACCCCTGCAGATTCACCCTCCACCCCACCGTCTCCCTCCGCGCCGTATCCGAGCGCCTCCCTTTCACCTACACAGGCGCCGATTTCTACGCCCTCTGCTCCGACGCCATGCTCAAGGCCGTGACGCGACAAGCCAGCCTAGTCGACGCCAAGATCAAGGCCATCAACAACGCCGCCACCGACCCTTTCTCTTCCGACAACAACATCGACCCGGCCGACCCCGAACCCCACAACCCCCGCGGCGGCAGCGGCAGCGGCAGCGGACCCATCTCCACAGCCTACTTCTTCGACCACTACGCCACGCCCGAAGACGTGGCCGTCATGGTTACGGAGCAGGACTTTCTCGACGCCCACGCCGAGCTGATCCCGTCGGTGAGCGCGGGCGAGCTGGCGCACTATGAGCGTGTCCGGGCCACGTTTGAGGGGGTCAAGGTCAAGGTTAAGGAGGAGAGTAACAATAATAATAAGGAAAAGGAAAAAGTGCTTAATGGCACTGGGGCCTCACTACCGCCGCCATATGGTGGTGGTGCTGCTGCTGTTGCGGCGAGGTTGGGTCGGAGGGCTACCTCGGGCGCCGCCGCGTCGAAGGGCAAGGGGAGGGCGGCTTCTGTGATGGGGAAGGGGAAGGGGAAGGCGGTTGCTGCTGCTGCTGCTAGGGGGAGTGAGGATGAGTATGATGGGTTTGATTATGAGGAGGAGGAGGGTCGTGATCATGATCGTGATCGTGGTCGGGATCGGGAGGAGGGGTGGGAAGGGGGGGTGAATGGAGGTGGTGGTGTGCGGGATAAGGGGAAGGGGAAGGAGGTGGCTACTTCTGCTGCCGCTGCCGCGCCGTTTGGGGACGGGGCGGGGAGTGGTGATGAGGGGTTGTATGACTAGTATAGGGTGGTAGGATAATGGGGTCGCTTGTAGATAGATTGGTAATGGCGGTACATAGCTGAATACTGAGGTTATGTGCATCATCTATGATCTAGCCACCACGAGTACTTGGTCTGATAGTCAGATTCACTTGGATGTATTGCAATCAACCCCAGATAGACACAAACGCTATCAACACAGTACCCTCTTTACCCCCCCGAATATCATTTCCCCTTCACCTTTTCCGTCTTCTTCTCCTTGGCCTTCTCCGTCTTCCCCCCCTTAGCCTTCTCCGTCTTCTCCCCCTTAGCCTTTTCCGTCTTCTTCTCCTCCTTGACCTTTTCCGTCTTCCCCCCTTTAACCTTTTCCGTCTTCCCCTTAACCTTCTCCTTCTTCTCCTCCTTGACCTTTTCCGTCTTCCCCGCCTTTCCCTTCTCCTTCTTCACCTCGACCTTTTCCGTCTTCCCCACCTTTCCCTTCTCCTTCTTCTTCTCCTCGACCTTTTCCGTCTTTACCACCATTCCTTTCTCCTTCTTCTCCTCCTCCTCCTTCTTCTTCACCTCCTCCTTCTTCACCTCCTCCTCCTCCTCCTCCTCACTCTCCTCCTCCTCACTCTCCTCCTCCTCCTCCTCTTCACTATCCTCCCGAATCATCTCCGCCCGCTCCACCGCCGCAATCTCCTCGGCGCTGGCGCTCGCCACCACGGACCCGTGCAGCGCCGTCACGGGCGGGTCGACGTCCCGCGGCTTCCAGCTGGTCGACGTCGGCGACTGCACCGTGGGCGGCACCGCGCCGGGGCCCGGCCCCTTCCAGCCTGATGACGTGGGCGACTGCAGGCCTTCTGCTGAGGCCAATGCCGCCGCCGCTGCCGCCGCCGCTGCGGGAGGGAGGGGGGGTTTGGTGGTTCCGGTTGGGGATGGTGAAGGGGGGGATGATGATTTGTCTGTTGCTGTTTTGGTGGTGCCTTTGCCGTGGACCTTGTCGCGGAGGGCTTGGAGGTGGACTTGCTTTGCCTTTGCTGCTGCTTCTTCGGCTATGCTGCGGATGGGGAGGGTGATTCTGGGCCCGGCGGTTGAGGCTGGTGTTGTGGCCTTGTCGGCTGCGGATTTCGCTGCCGCGGCCGCGGGGGGAGGGGCCGCGGGGGCCTTGGGGGCGGCTGTGGGAGGGAGCTTCGGGGCCTGGCTGATGGAGGGCTGAGTGAAGTCGTCGTAGTAGATGGTGACGTGCTGCTTGAGCTCGCCGTACTCGTTCCATTCTTCGATCTCAACGAGGTCCTTGGAGAGTGTGAGTAAAGAAGCTGGACTGTCGGGGTGTGCGAGAATGACTTACGCCCAACACCATGCCCATCTGCACCAACCCCGGGAGCTTGCGCTGGCGGCCGCCCTCGTCCTTGCCGGCGCGTCGGCCCCATAGCATGCGGGCCTTCTCGTCGGTTGCCATGTCGAGGGCCTTGAACGGCACGCGGTTGGCGCGCAGGATGGTCTCGAGGCGCGACGTCGCCGTGACGATGTGGGACGAGCCAGCCGTCAACGACGTGTAGATGTAGAGTGCGGGGTCCGTTGAGTACGACTTGGCTTCGCTGGTTTCGGACGCCATGGTGCTGGTGGTGGTGGTTTGTGTTTTGCTATCTCGGTTGTGTTGTCTGCGCTTCGTTGCTTTGTGATTCGCAACTCCCAGAGCCTGGGGGGGTCTGGGCAGGCCCTTGGGTTGGCAGCAGGAGGAGGGGCACGACGGTTGCGTTGCGGGGTAGCTGACGAGGGGCACAATCGAGCAAGTCCAAGCACGACACTCGCTGTTTGGACTAACAAATGACGAGTTGCGGGGGAGCAAAGGCTTAATAATTACCTAGGTATTCGTACCTCAAACAGGATTCTTCTTAGCAAAACGAAGCTGCAAGGGAACTTCTTGGTGCAGCTCAAAAACACCGAGCGTGTTTGGAGAGATGGAAACACTGAAACAGGGGTCCAACATCAAACGCTATGCGCCGTTGATGCAATGCAATGCAATGCGCACCATCGGCCTCGATGTATGTATGTTGGCGCCGAATCTCATCGATCAAAGCGGGCTTGCCCGCCTTTCAAAGAGTAAACATTCCAGCAACCTGCGCTTTGTCGTGGTGCCCTAGAGGGACGTTTCGAGAACACAACAAGGTGAGCCCGAGACAGCTCTTTCTTCCGGGCCGTGGACTGCGACATTCCCGGCAAACAAGGTCGATCAACTTGTATTTGAGACCGGCGGCGCAGGCCATGGCTGAGTCTCATCCCTTGTGCTCGGGAGACGTCCCGAGCACATGGCAGCCTGGCCGAGTTGGTGGCCTCTCGCGAGCAAGGCTAAGAAAAGGCGCGGTTAGTCCTCCAAAGGACAAAGGTTGATCGGGACGGCACAAAGAGTTGGCACCTCGAGAGTCTTCTCCACCACAACATCTCAAGGCCGGAACCAGCGAAGCACTGGCAATGGAGGGGAGGGTCAGAAGGGCCTATATACGGTCGCTCCGTCAGTGCAATCGGTGTGGGTGATCAAGAGCCAGCTAGCATCGTCCACCTTCACACACTCAGCTTCCATTCCCGTCTCTACGCATCCGTCAACATGTGCCTGATCGGTCTCTTGTTGCCCTTCAAACACAAGCACGAGTCGCGGAAGCACAAATCCAAGAGCTCTGGCCATAGACGCTCCGGCCACAGACACTCCGGCCGCTCACGTCGAGACGAACCACGCCGGCGAGACAAGGATGAGTCAAAGGACAAGTCCTTGTTGACCGAAGACGCCGTAGCACGGCTCTGCCTGTCGCTCGAACAGAGCCTCATCGATGAGCAGCGAAGATGGCGACACCAAGACCGACTAGATAGGCTGGAGATGGACCGCCTGGGGCTCGAGCGAGAGCAACAGTCGCCGCCGCCATCCGAAGAAGCGCCCCCGTACAGTTTCAGGGACGACACGGCGGCACGCCAACCGACAACACCCGAACCCCAGTACCAGAGTGGCGTGGCCGACAGCCCGGCATGCCGCAGAGACTCGCTCGGCGCCGTGTATTGCTGTCGCAACTGCATCTGCGCTCGTTGCGGTTCTGCCAACGCGAAATGCCCGACCATTCCCGAACTCGATGACACCCGGGTCAGAGCCTTCACCGCGAGTGGCGCAGAGACGCGGAGGCGACGGGCCTGAGCCGCCGACGGCCCACCCTCACTCTAAGGACGGCCCGACGGGAGTGGCAACGTTGGTGGGAGGACATTCCGACCGCATGTGCCGGGGAAACAATTGTGTTTTGGCCGAATCTTGTTGGTTTGTTTCGCTTGGAGAGGACCTTTTAAACTATTAAACCTTGTGCTCTTGGCATGGCCGACCCCGGATAGTGTCGGTGGACCTGTAATCAATGGAAATTGAAAGGGGCTTCTGTTGACTCGGCCAGCTTGGGTTGTCCTTGCTCAATCCTACGGCCGAAATAACCTCTGCCAAGCCTCGAGAGTGGTTTCATACCCAGGGCCCTGGTAACTCACTCCTGTGTAATCTGTAATCTGTATTCTGTATTCAGTACAGACAGAATAGTTAGTTAGGGTGACCTTCATCTTCAGCTTGAGCGTCCGGTGCCGTCCGTCACACGGCCGATGCGGCCAGCCTCGGACCTGTGGTTTTTTTCCGTTTTTTTTAGGTCCTAAACTCAGCCACCGTGCCGTGACACAATGGCGGCGCACAAACTGTATGACAGTGGCATGCCCGTGCCCGACCCGCACGACCCTGCCTCGGAAATAGAGGTATCAGGTCGCCCACCCCGCGCTTCTGGAATCCGGCGCAGACTCTGTTTGCTCGGCCCAACTGAGACATTTTCCTTCTCCCACAGACATGCTGCATACATGTGCCGAAACGTGGCAATCAAGAAAACGGCCTCTCTGCAGGATGCCATCATTCGTCGTCACGATTGATGAGTTGTTCTGCCCGCCGTGGCCAAGTCCCGGGCCGCTCAGAGTTCGGATTGGAGCACAAAAGTTGGCGGCCCACCCCCCTTTCAAAAACAACCAAAACGACTGGCCGGTGCCCTGAATGTTCCTGCATTGCGGGAGCGCAGTCGTCCAATGAGGCACGACGTAGCCGCTGCAAGGAACCGAGTGCTAGGGACAGACCCCTCACCCCTGAACCAAGGCTCATCAGACCAGTCTTGGCTTTTTCGCTTGTCTCTATTTCGTACATAGACCGCAGGGAGGTCTGTCCCTAGCCGGGCTCAAAGTTTTACCCCTTGGTTCTGCAAGGAACCAGTTCCCACTTCTTCGCAAGGGTCAGGCTCTCGTCTCATTCATCCCCCTGCAATCAGCAAGCCGCCGTGCGGGTGCCAGGGTGCTGCCCAAATCGTTTCCTCCAGAGGATCGCCCTAAAAGGGAGAACGCCCCGGGCAGCCCTCGTTTCCCGCTCTCCCCCCCTTCCTCACCAGCCCAGCACCAAGGTCGCTATCCATTCTTTACCGGCGTCAGCCTTACACACTCTCTTTAAACCGCCCATCACGGATCAACTGATCGATCGATCTTCGGATTTACCAATCTGCCTATTTCTCAACCCCAGGCCTCGTTGATCTTTCCACACCCGACACCAATCCGTCTCACCGCCAACACACCGGCATCAGCCTCACCCGCGATCTTAACATCAACCAAAGAAAGTCACGACGACATCCCGCACTTGCGTGTCAACCCCCAATCCGACACAATGCAGTTCAAGAGCATCCTCGCCGTCCTGGCCACCGGCCTGTCCCTGGTTCTCGCCCAGGACGCCGCCGACGCCGACAGCACCACCACGTCGACCCAGACCATGACCAAGACGGTCACCATCACCTCGTGCAACCCAACCGCCACCAACTGCCCGGGCTTCACCTCGACCACCACCACCTCGACGACGACAACCTGGGCGTCCTTCCCGCTGTCCAACTCGACCAGCACCGCGGGTCCCACCGCCAGCTCCTCCTTCATCCTCTCCAGCTCCAGCTCCGGCTCCGGCGCCGCCGTCACCCCGTCGTCCTCGGCCACCGGCGGCGGCGACGCCCCGTCCCAGACCACGGGGGGCCCGTCCTCGGTCGCCACCGGCGCCGCTGTTGGTCTGTTTGTCCAGCCCGCCCTGCTCCTCGGCGTGCTCGGCGCCGGTATCGCTCTCCTGGCTTAAACGCCCCTGAGTGTTTGATGGCTTGCGAGATGGGAGAGATTTAAAGGAGTGCGCTAAACCGGTCGGGCATTGACGACTATACCCCCCCGACCAACTCCCCTTTTTGGGGGGGATTTTTTTTTCAATTCTTTGACGGTTCATATTACTTAATTCTCTGGGGAAGCGATGTTTGGGGTTTTTTTAGGGGAGAGAGAAAAAAAGAGAAAAGGGGCTTTTTTTTTGGCATCTCAGGGCGACTCGCTACTACTCCTCCCTCAGGTTTCCTATTTTTGAATAGGGCTAGGTACTAGTTGGCATGTTGGACAATTTAGACAAGAAAGCAATGGCCCTCTTCCATTTGTTGTTTGGTGGCGTGGCTTTTGGGCATCAATGGGCGCGGGAGTTTTCTTCTCGGGGTTTGTTGCGGAAAAACAAGGCTTCACGGCCAAGTCGCACATACTCGGGCACGAATTGAAGATGATAGAAAAGCTTTCCCGGTCCGTCTGATGTTGTCTTGGTTGTCTGATAGCCGTTGTTGTTGCGGAGCTCTATGGACAATTTTCGAGTGTCAATCCCGGCATTGGCTCATGCATGAGTGACTACTAGTCAGGGTGATCTGCGTTGGCGACTGCTGATCGGACGGTCTAGATCATCTAACTAACAATGCAGCTGTGCTTGTCAGTCTTCGTTGTGTCCTCATGTTTCAATGGTTCATCCCATCTTGGGTGGTTTTTTTTCTTTGGCACGAGTCACAGCAAATTGTTCAGGGGTCAGCGAATGACTGCTTCTACCAACTGCTTCCACAGACACCACTTGAAAATTACAGCCATCAGCCGTGAGTAAGGCAATACAAGTTTAATTGAAGACGGCTAATTCCCATGGGATAAAACCCAACATTCTAGATAAGGACCCTAGCCTCTCCCTCCCCCTCCCCCTCTCCCCATCAATAATATCCTACTCTTCGTAAATCCTCCACCTGAACTACCCCTCCCCCTCCGGAAGGGCCTTGAGCCCACTCCGGTATGTTACCAATTTACCAAAACCCAGTCGACTGTACCCAAGACAGGACAGGCATGTACTAATTACCTACCCTGTAAGCCCTGCCCTGCCCAGGTGGCGTGGCAGAGCAGCAGGAGTAGTAGTAGTAGTGCCATGTTGCGCCTTGAGACTAGGACTCGTTGGAGTCTTTGGCACCACCACATTCCCCGCCTTTGCATTTCGCGCAGAGTTCCTCGCCATGCTGTATCCAGGTCTCGCACTTACAAATGGGGTCTTTGTGGTGGATGCATTTTGGCTGGGACATGTTGGCTGGTGTCGGCGGTTGGCTGTGGCTGTGGGTGCGGGAGTCAGTGGTCGCCGTGGGGGCGGTGTTATGGAGATGAGTGTTTTTGAGTGATTGGCTGATGCTTGCTTGCTTTGTTGGATGCTCAGTCTGGGTGTGTGAGAGTGGTGCTGCTACATCTGAAGAGCTGGTGCTGGGCGGGGGTATTTATACTAATTGTCAACTTTCTTCCCGTGGTGTCATCCAGCAAAGCATTTGATGTCGATGTCAGAGGAACGATGCTAGGATCATCACGTTATGGGAGTTCGGCTTTGTCTCGGGTTGCGTGACTTTGTCTGGTGCACCTAGGACTCGGGGGTTGTTGCTTGCTGCCCCCTATTCACGTGGGGAGATGCTCATCCGCCCCAAGCAATCGGTATATTTCTCTTTATGTCCTCTGTCAGGTGCCCTATTTCTAAACCTGTAACCTAAAAGGAAGAAACACTTGGACTTTTAGTCGTTATGTGATCATACCATCAGCTGGCGGCACTTGAACCCACTAGTGTATTTCGTATGACTCTAGCACGGGACGAGTCCGAGTATGATCGCCCCTAGCAACTTCGCCCTTCTCCCAAGTAATCATGTCTGGTGTTCTTACGGGCCCTTCTGGCGGCATCTAGTTAGGGTCATCACTATATCTAGTACACTCCTGGCTTTCAAGCGTATTCTGGTCAGAAAGTTGGCTCTCTGCATACCGAGCTGCTGCTCCAAGGACACACTTCCCACTCGATACATAATGAGAGCTTGGATATCACAATACAGCGGTTCTGGACGTCGGAAGATAAGGCAAAGCAATCTCATTTAAGTATATCACCCAAGTATCTAGTAGGAGGACTCATGGACTAGCAAAAATGCAATGCGTCTATGAATGAATCGCTAGTGCCCACTCCTCCTGGTGTTTGTTCCGGCTTCGTTCCTGGGGCTTGTCGCCATCAGACTTCCTTCAAGCTTCATCGCCCTTGACTGCCAAGGCAATGCTGACGCCTCCCTTGAGCTCGTCGCCATCGGTACGAAGATATCGACGTCGACTATGAGTAGCCGGCGTTCTTGCATGCGTCACACAAATTATTCGTCCCACTCTCTGCCCACGCCATGCCGCCGCAACAGTGTGTAGCTTGGCGTGAACAAGTTTTCCAGTACTTCTTGGGCTCCTCCTTCTTCTCCTCCTTCTTCTCTTCCGGCATGATGCTTAAGACGTGAAATATGAGCCGCGGTTCAGCACAGGTGCTAATGCCGAGGAAATCGTTGAAGGATGGCCACCTACGTTGTCCGTGCTCGGTGGGTGTTTGTTGATGATGGTTAGTATAGAGGCGAGGATTTGTTTGCTTGAGTACTCATATAAGCTTGCTCTTGGTGCGAATGATGCAGTGTCGTGGGGCTAGAGCTAGGAACTCGACGGTTCTTATATGCAGGCAGGTTCAGGATTGTTGTCAACATTCATTCCCCTAAAGCCACGGTGTGGTAAAGCAAGGTCCTGATCAAGGCCAGCGGTCGATACGTAGCCTTCCATTTACTTTCGTCTTGTGCCGTAAGATATGTGCATATGTATATGTTTATTTACTACGTGTTTCGTAGTATGGAAGCGACCAGCTCTGCTGACCGCTGCCTTGCAACACTAGCAAACGGTGACAAATCGGAGAACAGGATTAAAGTCTCAAACTGCACTGGTGGTGGAGAAGCAGCAGTCAATACACCCGTGATTGATGTTAACACATTGTACCACATAGGTGCAGCACCAAAAGAATGGAGTGTCGGTGTGACGTTTGTGGATTCGTGATCTTGGAGCCGACCCCTATTCTTTCGAGGGCATTGTTTTGGTTGGAGAAAAAAGGGGCTCAGCTCGCCGAGAAGGCCCGAGATAACGTTAAGCCTCGCCAAGATAAGGCTCGATAAGAGAGCTAGCGCGAAGACCCCACATTTATGCTTAGCTTCGGACTCGACCCCGGTTTGCCCCTCCACTGCCTGCTCTCACCGCGACTGGCGCCTGGAGGCCCGGAGCAGAAGCAGCCCCCAAAGTCTGGAAGCTAGAACTTTAGGATATTTACCATCTGAGCCCAGCAGGTGAACGGCAAGCTCAAACTGGTTGAATCCAGCGTTTCTGTTGATGGATGACGCGAGGGGTGCATCAGCCAACGACACCGACAAGCCGGACCCGAGCGAGCGGCCAACCCCAGAGGCCACTCTTTGAGAGAGCTCTTCCCAGGGCGGATTATTCACAATCAACCGTGTCGGATGTGCTGTCGACTCGACGGCCATGGCGACCCCTGACGCCGGAGGCCCATCGCGGCTGCCTCACGTGCCCACCGACGCTGATAACGACTCCCAGTCTACCCTCTCCGATTCGGTCAGCCACGACTACGATTACCATCAGCACCAGGGGGTGACGTGTCGATGGCGGACGACGCGGTACCACGACCAAGAATGCTCGCGATTCTTCGACTGCCCTTCCCACGCCGTCGAGCGCGCGCATTCGGACACGGAACAAGGACTAGACGGAGAGGATGAGGAGGAACAACAGGGATACGAAGATGCGGAGTCAGAAACCGCCCAACGACGTCCCGACCCGGGCGCTGTCTCGCCCCTGAGTGAGGACGGAGGGGAGAATGACGGCCACCAGAGGGCTCGTTCCCCTTCGCCAGACGTGCCAGTAGTGACCGGTGACGAGACAGACATGCCACTGGGAGAGCGCACAGAATCCGAGAGTGTGGTTTCACAACAACAACAACAACAACAACAACAACATGATACAGGGGCGAGTCTAAGTAGTCGAGATGTATTGGCTGGTAGCCTCCCTTTCCAGGCCCAGACGCAACCCGAATCGGGCAGATCGGAGACGAGCGATGGCGATGGTGGAGTGCCGACATCCCCGGCCCCCAGCCTCATGCGGAGAGGCAGCGGTGTTGTTTCCGGACCCCAGGCTATCAGCAGATCTGCCGCCAGTCCTGCCCCCGCGACGAGGATGGTATCGCGCCCGTCCCCTCTGCTGTCGACTCCGACCGGGCGTGCCCGCCCAGAGGTGGCGCTACCGAGGTGGCAGCCGGACTCTGAAGTGACGTATTGCCCAATCTGTGGCACTCAATTCAGCATCTTTGTTAGAAAACATCATTGCCGGTGAGTTGTCTTTGAGCCATCACAAACGGACGGAAGCTTACCCCTGATTACAGTAAGTGTGGGCGGGTAGTTTGCAACGCGTGCTCGCCACATCGCATCACGATCCCTCACCAGTATATTGTCCGGCCGCCTGGGGCACCCCGCCCTCTGGCTCAGGGGCCTTCCCTCTCCCTGCTTGACAGCCAGGGATGGTACCCCGAGTTTGGTGGCGGGGAGAGAGTTAGGCTCTGCAACCCATGCGTACCTGACCCTAACACCGCCCCCCCGCAGAGTCGGGGCGGCCAGGCGAGTTCGCAAAACGATCTCACCTCTCCCGTGCAGGCAGACGACGCCGCTCTTTCCAACAGATGGAACTACTATTTCGGTGCCGGGGCTGCGAATGACGCACAAACGAGAAGCCGGAGCGCCACTATGGTACGTTGCGCGTAACCTTCTGAGCATGTCTCTGCTCCCAAATACCGTTAGGTTCTAACCCCAGCCGCAGCAACCCGGATCTTCATCTTCTTCTCGGCCCCCTCACCCGCCGCTTCGAAGCAACGAAGCCCGCATCCTCTGGGGAACACCGCCGGCCTACTACCGGCCGCCCCCGGTCTCCCAGACTCCCCACCTATTCCCGGGAGTCACCCCACGCTACCGATCGATGCTCGACGTCGGGAACAGGCCAGGGCCGTCGTCCTCCGCCGGCGCCGCGGGACCATCAACCGCGTCGTCCAGCGCCAGCCGCCGTTTCCACTCTGTTGTGCCTCCGCGGCCGCAGATCGCCGAGGAAGACGAATGCCCCGTCTGCCACCGCGAGCTCCCGCCGCGCACGCTGCCCAACTTTGAGTCCCTGCGCGAAGCCCACATCACCACCTGCATCACCTCCCACAGCAGGTACGGCGGCGGGCCCGCCACAACAACAACAACGACAACAACAACACCAGGCGGCGGCGACGGCGATGACCCGAACTTACTACTGCTACCGTCTGTGTCACCCCCGCGTCGGACCGGCATGTTCCCGTACACAGCGACCGAGAAGGACTGTGTCGACTCGGCCGAGTGCTCGATTTGTCTCGAGGAGTTTGAGGCCGGCGTGGCCATGGCGCGGCTCGAGTGTCTATGCCGGTTCCATAGGGCGTGTATCAACGCGTGGTGGGAGAGGCATCCGGGGCGGTGCCCCATGCATCAGCATGACGGGTTTGGGTATTGAGATGGACGGGGGGTGATTATAGCGGGGAGAAGTTTGTCAAGGGTTTAAGGGGTTGTTGTGGGCGTATATTAGTATTATCCGGGTTTTGCGGGATTTGCGCGTTGTGGGATTGGGGGTATACGGTTGGCTTTGGAGTTCGGGGGTGGTTGTTGGGTGAGCATCTGATACCATTCCTTTAGCGCATGTAGCGGTACATTCATTTACTATTAGGGAGTTACGGTTGGGGTTTAAGAGTATGATTCGATTGTGTATCCTGCAGGCCGGCAACTGTTCTGTCCATGTTCCATATTGGAGACTCAAACACAGGAAGCTCACTCACTAGCCGCAGTACGGCAGTGACCAGATAAAGCATTGTATTTCGCCCGCGGTGCCCAGACTATGATATCGCCCTTTTCTATTAGAATCGCTTCTCGCCTCTACATAGCCGCCGTAATAATCATTATAACGCCAACTCCATGGACCCATCACCGCATGCCCATTCCCATGTCAGAGTCCCAAACCAAATAAAATTATACGTTCTCAGGCTGCGGCTTTGCCGGGTCCGGTTTCCCTAGCGAATCGGGCCCAAATGACAGCGGAAGAAGCTGCGGATAGATATCAGTAGCTCACTCTCTATTACTATGTTAGTTTGTGGTGTCACTCACCTCTTCCAGCGTCATGACCACATAATTACTGTCCTTGTCAAACATGAGAATGGGCACGTTCAAGTCGCAAAACTCGCGGATACTAAATATTGATGTCTTGTCGTCAGCCACCCGGCCCCTTTTCTTTCACTTTTCAAACAACACCCAAGAAAGAAGTAGAAGAATACGAAAATAATAATAAATAAAATAAAACATACCACTGCCGACACATCCCACAAGGACTAGCCGGCGCACTCGCATCCGTCGCCACCGCCACCGCCCTAAAACCTTTTTGATGATGACCACCCACCACCGCCGTACCAAACGCCACGCGCTCGGCGCACGTCGTGACGGGGTAGCTGGCGTTCTCGACGTTGGCGCCGGCCACGTGGTGGCCCGCGGCGGTCAGCAGCACGGCGCCGACGCGGAAGCCGCTGTAGGGGCAGTAGGCGCGCGCCTTGGCGGCCTGGGCGGCGGCGCGCAGGGCGTGGAACTCGGCTGGGGTCAGGCCGTGGGCTGCGCAGGTGGCCGCGACGGCCGTTTGGGAGGTGGAAGGGGTGGGGGAGGGGGAGGGGGGCATTTTTTTCTTTTTTTCTTTTTGTTCGTTTTTCTTTCCGTCTTTCTTTCCGTCTTTCGTTCTTTGTTTTTGTTGGTGGTCGAAGGAAGGGTACCTGGTCGGGTATCTAGGTTGAGTGTTTGGTTGTGTCTTTTGTTTGGGGACGTCAACAGTGAATGTCAGCGGGGAAAGCGAGGGAGGGGATGGATGGGCGAGGAAACATTTGTATGCTTATGCCGCTAGTAACCGAAATCCCCCTAACTACCTTACAGATTACGATACATGCTCCTCTTCCAGCCAAGGTTGTTCGGCACGCAAAATATCAACTTGGAAGTCTTCAGAGTTGGCACGGTTCTTCTATCTACAAGAATAAGCTCTCAAGTCTTTGCAAATGCTCTAGTCTACGCAGAGCACACTAGCCGCGTTTCCTAGACTTCAGGCGCTTGGCTCTGTTGGCCTGCCGTTCATTCCGGGCCTTGCGCTGCGACGTCCAGTAAGCCCGCGGGGCATCTTCCTCCTTGGCCGCGTTGAACTTTGCCCAGAGCTCTTTGACGGTATCCTCGATCTTAGTGCGGGCCCAAAAGAGGTCATCCATCTCCAACTCGCAGGCCGCCTCGGTACCGGCCGCGCGTGTGCCCGGGGTGAGCAGTAGCCGTAACCGCCGCAGGAATGTAGGTACCACGGAGACGTCTGTGAGCGCCGTCTCCAGACGTGCCAGCTCCGACGCGCCGCTGTCCACGAGCTCAATGGCCTTGTCGGTGAGGTTGAGGAGCGCCGCGGCGAAGGGCAAGTGCTCGGCCTTCAAGAGCGCGATGGAGAACTTGATGTCCTCGGTGTAGCTGTGGCGAGGGGCGTTTGTGGTCAGTCAAACTCCCAAGATGCCGAACGACACGGCTTGCAGCGGGGGGGGGGACAAGACTCTTACTGTTTGACGAAACTACCTCTGCGGGCCTCGTACTCAAACGCTTCTATGATGTAGCCGGCGTTGCTCTCCATCTTGCGGAGGCAGTGTTCGAATTCGCGCAGGCGCTCCTGCTGTTCAACGTAGTGGCGGCGCCATTCCGGAATATGCCCCAGCAGGGTGCCGGCGACTTGGGCATTTTGGCGGCGGCGACGAGCCCGCCCGACGCTCTCGTCCTCGCTCTCGTCGTAGCCCTGAACGTCGCCGTCGTCCCAGCGCGAGTGATCAATGTTGCCCAAGTCGATTGCAGCTTGCTTCAACAGTTGCGTCACCCTGTTAAAAGGAAGGTAGCATTTTCGATGCAACGTGTTTGCCGTCCGGAATGCGGCCGAGTACTCCCGGCAGAGCTTCTCGATGTCGGGGCGCTCGGGCACCGAATTATAATTCACGCACAGCTGCGACATCTCGCTCCCGAGCTCGCTCAGATCAGTACGCAGGTCAACGAGACCAAGAGACTTATTGGGGTGTGTGATTGTTCCTGTCATTGATAGTGCGGCCGTAACGTGGCAAGATGCGACGCGGTTGAAGGCCTCGTGGAGTGAGAAGGTGCAGTTTGGCTGCATGCTATTCTCCTGGCAAGGGCTTGCGTTGTTGTGTCTTGTGTAGAGCATTGTGAGGAGGGCGACCAAGACGACTTGGAGGAGAGAGCCGAATCGCCGCCGCGGTTGCCCGTTCGTCGCTAGTGGCGCTCCGAGTCCAGGAGCAGTCAGCTTTCGAGCTGCCTCCTGTCTGGTGTCTTCCGGGCGCCCGAGGTGGACGGGTTCAAACTGGATTGCCGACACCTGACCGTCTTCCCACCCCGTTGCTTGCGGCGGGTTGATGGCGACCCCGCCCAGGGCGTTGAAATGCACCGACACAGGGGTTGCAGTCGCGGTCCATGCCGAGTCAAAGCAGAGATCGATTGGCTGTGACTTTGTTGGCTGACCAGGCAGGAACACGCCCAGACCCATGAGGTATCGTGTGCCTTGGGCGCCGGCTACGCTCTCGTTCCTATCGGCGCTCCCCTTGGCAGTCTCGTCGATGCTCCCCTTGGCAGTCTCGTCGATGCTCCCCTTGGCAGTCTCGTCGATGCTCCCCTTGGCAGTCTCGTCGATGCTCCCCTCAGCAGTCTCGTCGATGCTCCCC